>QLTV01002928.1:110653-122025 GCA_003457575.1 Thermophis baileyi | reverse complement strand
ACTAGACAACTTAGAACTAAGTCGAATTAGAACCGATCTAAATGTAGTTCATAAAATTATATGCCAAAATGTACTACATGTCAATGACTACTTCAGATTCAACCACAACAATACACAAGCACATAATAGATACAAACTTAATGTAAACCGCTCCAAACTCGACTACAGAAAATATGATTTCAGTAACAGAGTGACCAATGCCTGGAATTCACTACCTGACTCTGTAGTTTCTTCCCCAAACCCCCACAACTTTAACCTTAGACTGTCCACCGTCGACCTCACCCCATTCCTAAGAGGTCTGTAAGGGGCGTGCATAAGCGCACCAGCGTGCCTACCGTCCCTGTCCTAATGTACCCATATATTTGTAAAATTTCTTGTACTCATAACCATGCTTGTACTTATATATTCACAAACATGTTTATACTCTGTTTATACTTTGTTCGTAATCATATATACGCTTGACAAATAAAAAAATAAAAATAAAATAAATTGCTACTAACCTGCCTTCCATTGAGGATTTTCCCGAATGCCATCACTCTGCTAAACAACTAATTTCCACAACACTGTCAAATAATTTACTAAGACTGTATTACTATTATTCTTCTCTTCCTTACTAGTATCTACAGTATCTCTTCCCACTTATTACTATAACCATGTTGCTTGTATCTTTCAATTATATTGTTTTTATTTGTTTCCTAGTACAATTTGATAGCTTATTAGTAGCCTTGACTATCACTAAGTGTTGTATCTTTTTATTCTTGATGAATGTATTTTATTCTCCTTATGTACACTGAGAGCATATACACCTAAGACAAATTCCTTGTGTGTCCAATCACACTTGGCCAATAAAGAATTCTATTCTATTCTTTGAGGTGGACCTTTTCTGCAAGTGATGTTCTGGTGAATTTGGACCACTTCGGATGTTGCCGTGGTGGCTTTTCAGACATCACCTTTCTGTGACCCACAAGACACCATAGGAAATGACCCCTCCCAGGGGTGATGCTTCACCTCTAAGTCCTCTTCCTGTTTTGATGTCCCATCTCTAAATAGCTAAGGGTTCAAGGGTCTCCTTCAAGGACCGTTGCAGGAACAAAGGCCTTCCTTTCGTTTGTCTCATTAATCAAAGGCCGGCAATGGATTGGCCAGGTCACCGGGTACAAGGAAGTCCACCTCAAAATAGCATGCTTTCAGCACGACGGGAGAGCTAACCATCTCTTTACAGGGAGTCCTTGACTTACGACTACAATTGAGCCCCCAATTTCTGTTGCTAAGTGAGGCAGTTATGAAGTAAGTTTTGCCCCATTTTACCTTCCTTCCTTCCTTCCTTCCTTCCTTCCTTCCTTCCTTCCTTCCTTCTTTCCTTCCTTCCTTCCTTCCGAGCCGCGGTGGTTAGAATTCAGTACTGCAGGCTACTTCTGCTGGCTGCCTACAATTTGGCAGTTCGAATCTCACCAGGTTCAAGGTTGACTCAGCCTTCCATCCTTCCGAGGTGGGTAAAATGAGGACCCAGCTTGTTGGGGGCAATAGGCTGACTCTGTAAAACCGCTTAGAGAGGGCTGTAAAAGGACTGTGAAGCAGTATACAGTATAAGTCTAAGTGCTATTGCTATTATCACTTCCTTCCTTCCTTCCTTCCTTCCTTCCTTCCTTCCTTCCTTCCTTCCTTCCTTCCTTCCTTCCTTCCTTCCTTCCTTCCTTCCTTCCTCTCTCCCTTCCTTCCACACATGGAAAGTCACCTTGTCAAGGGACAATGCTTTAGACTGAAATTTTAGACGGAGTTTTCGATATGGAAAGCCTTGGAGATGCTGAAGGAAGCTGACCTCTATGCATCCTTCTCCCAGGGAGCCTGTTTGACTCGGGTGAACACGCTGGGACTCAGTTCTGGATTCTGCAGACCCTCATCTGGGTTCTGGGCAGTTTCAAACCTCTGAACAGATCCATTTGCATCCTTCTTTTCAAGGAGAGGAGACACTATTTGAATAGAGCTCTTGGAAGCCACAAGAGACGATAGAAGAGGAGTAGATGAAATTGAAGGGGGGTAAACAACCCAAAATACATGCTGGATTAGACACCACCATCATCACTATCACCACCAACACCATCAAAGAGCAGCAGCAACCAAGCTTTAATCGTAATTCACAGGTTCTTCACGAAAGAGTCTTTGAAGCGTATCCAGAACCAGCAGCATATACTTGAAACCCATCTACTTTAGCCAACGTGGCTTATTGTCAGGGATGATGGGAGCTAGCTAGAAGAGTTATGAACTTTGGAAGACTGCAAAGCCCATCTACTTTAGCCAACGTGGCTTGTCAGAATGATGGGAGTTAGCCAGGGTCTTTCTGAACTTTGGAAGACTCCAAAGCCCATCTACTTTAGCCAACGTGGCTTATTGTCAGGATGATGGGAGTTAGCCAGGGTCTTTCTGAACTTTGGAAGACTCCAAAACCCATCTACTTTAGCCAACATGATTTGTCAGGGATGGTGGGAGCTAGCTAGGGCCCTGATGAACTTCGGAAGACTCCAAAGCCCATCTACTTTAGCCAACGTGGCTTATTGTCAGGCAAGTTGGGAGCTAGCCAGGTCCCTGGCATTTTTTCTTTGGCAGAATTTTCTGCCCGGCCTCCGTTTCTCCAACCTGACCTATATGGATAGCCAACTCCTTCATACGGGGGAGAAGAAATCCCATCCACGTTTGATCTCATGAAAAGGAAAAGGTTTATTCAGACTACATAGAACTACCACAAGGGAAAGTTTCAGTTCAGGGCATAATCCAGTTAGAAAGTAACACCAAATGGTTTAATACATAAGAATCACTGCCACTTTTTTTTTTTTTTTGCTGCAATTCAGCCAATCAGGTTCAGAATCACATACTATATAAAAGAGAGGGAAAAAAATTAAGAAAGAAAGAAGGAAAGAAAAATAAAGGGCACCCACCCACCCCTTTCCCCCTAATTATACAGGGTGAAATATATTGAATATCAAGAACGGTCTCCTTTACAATCCATTATCGGTTTCAGTTTTTTTCTTTCTTCTTCTCTTTTTCTTTCGCGTGAATTAAGATCGTAACAGGATGAAAGAACATTTAAAATGTTTCTCCATATTTACAAACAGTTTGACTGTTTAGCGTCGAAACTCAAAATTTCTATTTCAAAGCTTCAAAGGGTGTCCGGTTGTTGTTGTTTTATATATATATATATATATATATATATATTTATATTTATATATAGAATCAGGTTTTTTTTTCTTCAAAAGTCACAAATGCAACCTGGATTTTTTTTTCTTTTTTTCTTTTTAAAAATGTTTTCTTTTTCCTTATTATTTAAAAGATTACAATGTACAATTACATGGAGAAAGAACTGAAAGAGTTGGTTACAAGATGGTAAAAATAAACAGTCGAAAAATAAAGGAGGGAAGAGATTAAAGAGGAAAGGGAAGGAAAAAGAAAAAAGAAAGTACAGCGTGAGTATTGTTTAGAGCAGGCTTCCTCAACCCAGCACCCTCTGGGTGTGTTGAACTACAATTCCCATCAGCCCCAGAAGAACATGGCTGAGCAGTGATGGTGAAGGCTGATCGGTCTACGACATCTTGAGAATCCCAGGTTGAAGAAGGCTGGTTTAGAGGTAGTAGTGAGCACTCTAAGCTAAAGAATGATTCTATTGGTTCGCATGAGTTCGCATGAGGTAATAAAGCTGTGTTTTGATTGGTGAGATGTATAAATATTCTTTTTAGCTACACTATATACAACACTCCAGAGAACAGCGCCCATCGGCCAACGCGAAGGAGCGGTGGCCAAACCTCGGCGGATGCAACTCAACGTGGACTGTCAAACTTGGCAACCGGGTTTTTATATATATATATATATGTATATATATAGATATATATATTTGCAAACATCAAAAGCCAGTGTCTCCGCCTCGCATGGATTGTCTGTGCCGGACAACGGACCAGGAGGAGAAGAGGACTGTGCTATCATCGGTTGCGAAGGTTCAAAAGCAAGAAAACAACCCTTGGTGAAAAGAGGGACCCCGACAAATATCAGCAGAAAAGCAAGGAAGCGTTGAGAAAAAACAGTTTCACCCTGCTCTGAAAAACCGGGCACAACTAAGGTTGGGCAACTCCCTTCCAATGGCGGTGGAAATTGGGTGGGGGGTGAAAATTTCCCAGCTCTCTCTCCCCCCCTCCCGCCCCGGTCACCAACTCAGTCTGGTGCTGATAAAACTTGAGTTTATTCTTAAGAATAAAGTCTTTGATGACCTCTTCAAGCCAAGAAGCCAACAACTGGGTGGCTATCTTTTAAGAATCCGCTGGAGAATAGGACAAAACCATGCGCCATCTTGGCCCTCAGCTGGATAAAGTGCTTGGTGGTTTATTTTTATTTTTTCCCTTAATATGGAGTGAGTGCGCATCTCTCGGTGAGGTTGAAGTACAAAGGTTTAAAATCACACCTTCCGGGGGGGCGGGGGAAATCTGTTGTTGTTTTATCAACAACACGAAACAAAGGAGCCCAAATTTTGCGGTACGACAAGGTGGTACAGAAAAAAGGGTTCTCCGTGTTCGGCTGAGAAAAGATTTCTTTTGGGTCTGTTTTTTTCTTTTTTCTTGTCTTTCCCTTCTGGGATTACGAACGAAGAGAGAAGGCATCTCAGCCACATTGTGGGGCAAGAAGGGGAAGAGGGAGGGGGGGAGAGGAAGGACTTGTTGGGAGATTAGTTAGAGGTATCGGAGTGCACGCTTCCCGGGCCTTCTGTTGGAGAAGTCACAGAAGATGGAGTGGTCGCATCCTGCCAGCCTCCATTTGCCTGGAGAAAGGAAGAAGAAAGAAAAGGGAGTCAGGAGAACGGATGTGACATCACTTTGGGAATCCTTGGCAATTCACAAGCAACTGGGTATGGCTAGTTTAAGGAAAAGAAAGACTAGAGGGTGACGTGAAAGCATCTTCCAATATTTGAGGGGCTGCCACAAAGAAGAGGGAGTCAAGCTATTCTCCAAAACACCAGAAGGCCAGACGAGAAGCAACGGGTGGAAACTAATCAAGGAGAGAAGCAACTTAGAACTAAGGAGGAATTTCCTGACAGTGAGGACAATTAACAAAACAAAGAAACAACACTGGAAGTTTTCAAGAAGATGTTGGATAACCATTTGTCTGAAGTGGGGTAGGGTTTCCTGCCTAAGCAGGGGGTTGGACTAGAAGATCTCCAAGGTCCCTTCCAACTCTGTTATTAATATTATATTATATTAATCCATGGAGTCAAAGAAATCCAATCTTTGAGTGTTTCACCAAAATTTTCTTCTCCTTAGAAATAAAGCAAAGCAAAGTCTGTGGAGTTCTTGGTACTCTCTGAGCGGGGTTGTTTTCTTGCAGACATTTCATTACCCAACTACGTAACATCATCAGTGCTAGAAGGGAGTGGGACTTTCTGTTTATATACAGAAGCTCTGAGCTGTCTTGCAGGAGAGAGGGGGAAGGAAATGGGGAAGGGAAGGAGGGAAGAAGGAAGGAAGGAAGGAAGGAAGGAGAGGGAGGGAGGGAAGGAAGGAAGGAAGGGAGGAGAGGGAAGGAAGGATGGAAAGAAGGAAGGAAGGAAGGAAGGAAGGAAGGAAGGAAGGAAGGAAGGAAGGAAGGAAGGAAGGAAGGAAGGAAGGAAGGAAGGAAAAGGCTTATCAGAATAACTGCCAATTCTTGACCTTGCAAAGAGATTTTGTAAAAGGAAGATGAGCGGTCAAGTTTTCTCTCCTGTCCTTTAAGATTGTCCCAGGCGATCTGTCTCTCCCCCCTTCCCTCCCCCCCAATCTGAACCATGCCACCTCCCCTGCCCTCTTCCATCCCGCTTCTCCTCTGCAGGTCGAGCCACCTGCGTCTGATGCCCGATGCCCGGTTTGTCAGCAGCGCAAGCCAACCCTGAAGCCTTCCAGCAAAGGAACAACTTTCTGAAAGGGCTCGTGTCACAGAAGAGACGGGGAGGGAAACTCTATCAGGGCTGGCTCTTAATTTCATTTTTTTAAAAAGTCTCCTTCTGGGCACACCAGGGGTGGGTTCTAACTTACCTCGCTGCCGGTTCGCTTCCTCCCGCGCTGCGCGGGCGCGCCTTGCGGGCGCGCACATGCGCAATGCTGAAAAATCCGAAAAATCCCCCCCCCAAAAAAGCCGAAAACAAGATGGCGACGCATGTGCAGTGCCGGAAACTTGGCTTCTGCGCATGCGCAGAAGAAAAAAAAAACCAGAAAAATACTCCCCCCTCCAAAAAAAAATCCGAAAAAAAAGATGGCAGCGCCCACGGACCGGCACTGACAGAACCGGTTCCGTGACGTCACCGTGACGTCACCAGCAGGTCGCTACCGGTTCGGGTGAACCGGTCCGAACCGGGAGGAACCCACCTCTGGGGCACACGTCAAGAGCCGCTTAGAAGTTGGCGGAGACAAGGGCCGAGTCCCCCTCCGAGTGCAACAACATCGGAGCAAAGGCCAGGCCAGGAAGCAGAGAAGGAGAAAAACTACTGTCCGATTGGCCCACCCAGAGAATCCCATTCTTTCCCACCCACTCCCCTTTTCCGAGGACCCCATCTCGGCCTGTTGCTGGCCCCGCAGCGCCTTAGTGTGCCGAGACGCAGCCTCGTTTCTCCCGTCTCGGGCCCGTGTTGAAGCAATTGCTGGAATCGACGTCGGATCGGATTCCCGCCGCGGAGGGCAGGTTGTCGTTCTGTGTTTTGATGTCAGTCCGAAAAACGAGGCTTGGCGCGGGGGCTGGCCAGCTGGAAAGGGACGCTCAGTGGAAGTGACAGGGGCAAGGCTGGGTTGGAGCAAGGCAGAGCAACAGGCAACCCCGTGGCGGGAGCTTGGCACTGACAGCAGGGGGCCTTGCCCTGGCTTGGCAACCAGGAGAGGGAAAGAGCTTCTGACCTGGACAGAGCTGGTGGCCAATTTCTAGAGCAGGTTCCACCCATAAAAGGACCGTGGCTTGAAATGTCAGCGGGAAAAAGTGGAGAAGCAAACAAGGGATGGGTGACCTGCTTTCAAATGTAACCTTTCTAAGTTATGTCTAGGATTATGTCTGTCTCTTTTCCTTCCTTTCTTTTTCTTTCTCCTTTCTTCCTCTCCCTTTCCTTTCCTTCTCTTGTTCTTTTCTTTTTCTTTCTCCTTTCTTCTTCTCCCTTTCTTTTCCTATCCCTCCCTCCCTTTTTCTTTCTTTCTTCTTCTCCCTTTCCTTTCCCTCCCTCCCTCCCTCCCTCTTTCTTTTCTTTCTCCTTTCTTCCTCTCCCTTTCCTTTCCCTCTCTCTTCCTTTTCTTTTTCTCTTTCTCCTTTTGTCCTCTCCCTTTCCTTTCCTTTCCTTTCCCTCCCTCCCTCCCTCTTTCTTTTCTTTCTCCTTTCTTCCTCTACTCTAAGTAGATGTTATCCCCTGGTTGTGCGCTCTCCATCCAGCCCTCCAGAAGCTTGGCTTTTTATGGGCTCTCCTTTCCGAGCCACGAAGCAGAGGCAAAGAGATTTGCAACCCACAGGAGATTAAATCCTAAATTTAAATTTAATTTCAGGAAGCCCTAAAAACATGGCTTTGTCAGCAGGCCTAAGGACAGCAAATGGAAATAGGAATCAGTCAAGTGGTTATAATTTTATTGTATTGTTGCTGCCACGGGGGGGGGGGGTTGGGGTAGGTCCCCCCCCCCTTTTTGAACAGTTTTATTTTATGATGGATTTTTAAAACATTTTTACATGTTGTAAGCCAGCCGGAGTCACCTATATGAGAGTTGGACGGCTAGAGAGTATAAATTTGTTTAATACGTAAATAATAAAATAAATCGTGATTGTACAAGGATGGTGGGGCTGAAAAAGCCAGACAGGGAAGGTAAAACGAGCATTTCAGGAAACAAACCAACGCATTTGGGGTGAACAAAACAGCAACTGGAATCTTAACGGGGTTTTTTTCCGTGTCTCCCGACTGGCAAAAATTTAAAATAAATCAGCGCGCTGTGTGTTTCTTCTCTCTTTCCAATCAATTCAGATGTTTTGTTTTGTTTTTTAAATTCCTCTCTGGTAGCGAAGAGATGAGGGGGAAAAATATATTGAGCCTACAGATTCACGTCTAAAGATATTCCATCCAAAGTGAACATCATACCCTCTTTATCCAAATTTATAAACAGGAACGTACAATATTTTTATTCGGCTTGGCAGCCGGGAGAGAGAGAGATTGTCAGCTGGGATTTCTTCACCCTCCCCTCCTTTCCTTCCTTCCTTCCCTCCTTCCCTCCCTGCCCCAAATAAATTAATTCTTACACTGGTGGTTGGAGATTATGGACTGTATAATACAGTGGTGCCTTATCAGACCTCATCAGCCAAGATGGAATTCACATCCCCGGCACAAAAAAAAAAAAAAAAAAAAAAAACCCCAACCCAAAACGCTGCTAGCTATCAACGGCTTTCATATTTTATCACGCTGATAAGGATATCGCAAATTCTCTGAAGCATTTCAAAACACTTAAATGCAAAGAGAGAGAGAGAGAGAGAGAGAGAGAGAGAGAGAGAGAGAGAGAGAGAGAGAGAGAGAGACTAAAAGGCTTTTTATATGGTTTGTTGTGGGTGATTATGTGTTATTTATATATATATAAAAAACAGCAACCCCAAAAGAAAGATTTGACATTTCCAGTGGTGGGGAGGGGGCAGGGAAGGGGGAGGTGAAGGAGGGAAAAAAAGATTTGAGTGTTTAATGGGATTTTCCCCAACCTCCCTCTCGAGCGAATGTTTTCAATCACTTTGAAAATCATTAATATTTACTCCGCTGGCAAGTGGGAAGCTGGAAAGAAGGAAGAGCAACAAGGGAAAATATTTCCTAATACTGCTCAGATGCAGAATTCTGCTGGAGATGCTACTCAGTCCTGCTCTTTGGAACTCTTATTTTAGCATGCTTCATCCAATGCCACCAGGCCCCAAATTTAGAACAGTGGTAACCAACAGCTGCATGTCACTCTACTACCCTGGCACTGATGATGTTGCTTAGTTTGGGTCATGAAACCTCTGCAAGAAAACAATCAAGCTCAGATCTACTGTATATAAACAGGGAGCAAGCCACACTCGCTGGCACTGATGATGTTACCTAGTTGGGTCATGAAACGTCTGCAAGAAAACAAGCAAGCTCAGAAAGAACCAAGGACCTCACAGTTCTCCTCCTCCTCCCCCCGCTCCTTCCTCCTCCTCCTTTCCTCTTCCTGCTCCTGCTCCCTCCTCCTCTTCCTCCTCCTCCAGTCCACAAACCCCACTTCCTTTTAGCACTGATAATGTTACCTAGTTGGGTAATGAAACGTCTGCAAGAAAACAATGAAGCTCAGAGAGCACCAAGGACCTCATAGCGCTCCTCCTCCTCCTCCTCCTCCTCCTCCACTCCACAAACCCTTCCTTTTAGCACTAATGATGTTAGTTAGTTGGGTCATGAAACGTCTGCAAGAAAACAATCGAGCTCAGAGCGCATCAAGGATCCCTCATTTCAACCCTAAACTACAAATATTCTCCTGAAGGACCAGCATGACTTACAGCCATAATTCCAGTTTCAATTATAGTCATAAGTTGAGAACTACCTGTACAACAAGATACAGAATCTGTAGAATAAGCGTCTCTTGGGCTTTATACCTCAAAGCTGCATTCGCATCCTCCTCCTGTATTTCCTCCAATTATTCAAATGGAATAATTCTAATCATAGTAAATAACTTTAATAACATCCAGAACAGTCACCGTTGAAGGAGGGAGTGGTCCTTATTTGGTGACAACACGCAGAGAGCTATTGGTTACATGATGCTACAATGCTGAGTTTCGCTGTGGTTCCTGACTGGTGTTTTTTTAAGGGACAAACGTTGCCTAGAATTTTTACAATCAGGCAGCAAGGAAATCGCAATTGGTAAACAACCCACAAAGAAGTGCTTTAAAAAGAATGAACTTGAAAGATAAATAAGAAAGAAGGTACAAGAGACAATGAATATGTACGGATGATAAGCTATAGCGATTAAATTGGGAGAAAATTGGAAATTAAAGGTGATAGACCCAGGCGACAAAAAGATGTGGCAAGGAGGTAGCATTAGAATAATAGTAAATATACCTAGAAGAATATAATATATATATATATATATATATAAAAATATGGATAAAGGGGAAAATATAAATTTAAGAGTAGCACCGATGATGGAATGATGTTAGAGATTTGAGTTGCTCGTCTGTTAACCATAAAATGGATTATGATTAGATGCACTCAGGGAAGTGACAAGAGGGAGGAAGAGGAAGTAGAAAGGAAGGGGGGGAGGAGGAGAGGAGGGAAGTAGGAAAGAGGGAGAGAAGGAGAAAGAAGGTAGAGGGAAGAGAGGGAGATAGAGGGAGGGGAGTAGTATGAAATATTGATGGAAAACAGACGGGTAATAAAAGTATAAAAGGTGTAAAATTAGGACGTTTGCTTATGATATATTGGATAGTAATGTATAATTATAAATGTTTTGATATGATTTATGGTATATGTGTGGATGTTTATGTGAATTTGGTGAAAAAATAAAAAAAATATTTAAAAAAGAAGAAGTGCTTTTTCAAGAGGCAACTGGAGTTTCTGGTTAGTTAGAAAGTCCAGTTGCCTCTTGGAAAAAAAAAAGCACCTTTGGGACAACCATGACCTGGATGACTGAGAATCTCCATAGACATTTAGCTACCCCAGAGCTGAAGAAGCTTCTTGGATGAGAAGCGAAACGTCTTCACAGAAAAATCAGCGAGTCTAGTTGCCTCTTGAAAAAAGCACCTTCGGGACAACCATGACCTGGATGACTGAGAATCTCCATAGACATTTAGCTAGGCCAGAGCTGAAGAATATTCTTTTTTAAATTACTTAAAACTGCTAAATTCGACATTATATTTGTCTGCGAAACATGGCTGAACGCATCCCTCCCTGACTCCATTATCAAAGTAAGAGACTATCATGTTTACCGGTCCGATCGCGAAACCCGCAGAGGAGGTGGAGTTGCCATCTTCTATAAAAAATCACTAAACCTAAAAAATATTCAAGTTACACATGATCTCGCTCTACCAGAAACCATAGTCTGCGAACTGTCCTTAAATACCACACTTCGCTTTCTACTATGTTACAGAGCCCCCGATTACGACATCACACATGCGAACAAGTTAACCTCACTACTAACGTGGGCAGCCTCCTACCCACGGAGGTGGAGTTGCCATCTTCTATAAAAAATCACTAAACCTAAAAAATATTCAAGTTACACATGATCTCGCTCTACCAGAAACCATAGTCTGCGAACTGTCCTTAAATACCACACTTCGCTTTCTACTATGTTACAGAGCCCCCGATTACGACATCACACATGCGAACAAGTTAACCTCACTACTAACGTGGGCAGCCT
>QLTV01002928.1:84647-105332 GCA_003457575.1 Thermophis baileyi | reverse complement strand
CCCCCCCCCCCCCACAGTTAGATTTCAACCCAACATTCATAAACAATGTTTATTGGGAGAGTCCAACAACCCCGCTGTTTTGGTGCCAGATCTTCAGGGCCACCGCCTCCATGGCCAGAAGGAAGTGGACATGTGGTGACTCAACCCAGCCCTGGCCCAAAGGACGCCACCGCATCAACGGAACTCACATTTAAATTATGTGGACTGTACAGTGAATTTCCTCCCAAACTGTCACTGTATCCTCCCGTCTGATTGATAACATGACGCAGGGTATCCACCTGCAGCAGAAAACACAAGGAAGGAGAGAACATGTTGACTTGCCCGCAAATGAACTTCTTGTACACGGCTAGTTAACAATGCAGAGCTATTTTTGAGACGGAGAACGGAAAGAGGAGAGTGGCGTCTTTCTCGCAAACGTTCCTGGAGAAAAGAACGACGGATACCCACAGGACTAAAATCTTCACTTCCCGTTTTGGTTTCTAGTAACAAACCACTCCAGCCGATCAGCATTGCCTAGCCAAGTTGTTGATAAGACCTGAGTTTGCACAGTGTGTCTTTCTGACACATCCACAGCCCCGGTGAGTGTAAGTCGAAAAAGAGAGGGAGGAGGAGGAGCGGGGGGGAAGGGGAGGGGAAGGGGAAGGAGAGGAAGAAGAACAAGGAGAAAGAAAGGTAGAGAAGGAGAAGAAGACAGACAGGAGGAGAAGGAGAAGGAGGAGGAGGAGGAGGAGGAGGAGGAGGAGGAGGAGGAGGAGGAAGAGGAGAAGGAGGAGGAGGAGGAGGGAAGGGGGGAGGAGGAGGAGGAGGAGGAGGAGGAGGAGGAGGAGGAGGAGAAGAAGAAGAGGAGGAGGAGGAGGAGGAGAAGGAGAAGGGGAAAAGGTAGAAGAAGAAGAAAAAGAAGAAGAAGAAGAAAAAGAGGAAGAGGAAGAGGAAGAAGAAGAAGAAGAAGAGAAGAGGAGGAGGAGGAGGAGGAGGAGGAGGAGGAGGAGGAGGAGGAGGAGGAGGAGGCGAAGCGNAAGAAGAAGAAGAAGAAGAAGAAGAAGAAGAAGAAGAAGAAGAAGAAGAAGAAGAAGAAGAAGAAGAAGAAGAAGAAGAAGAAGAAGAAGGGCATTTATAGGGAAAACCGTTCTGTTTCGCCAGAATGAAAACCACACACCAACACAACAGCAGCAGAGGGCAAAGCCACACCAAAACCAGATCGACACCCAAACAAACCGCGCGCCCAACCCGAGGCCACCAGGCCAAGCCAGAGCCGAACTGCATTCACAAAGTTTGTAAAACTTTCAAATGGGAGGTGGGGGAAGGGGGGAAGGCATCCAGCTTTTCACCGGGACAAAACTCCGCTGCTCCGAAAGATCAAATGTCGGCTTTGGTCGTATGCCAAAGACCAGAAGTGTGCCAAATTGTGCGTGGAGGTGTGAACCGGTTGGATTTTTTTTTTTCCAAAACCCCGAGGTTGGAAGGTGAAATTTGCGGTTGGATTGTTCCTTGGTTCTCTTCCCCCTATATTTGCTTTTGTTTCATTTTTTTTTTTAAATCAAGCCCAAACCAGTCCCTGCTACCTACGCCCTAATTTAGCGGGGCGTCGGGTTTTGTTTTCTTTTCGTTTTTTGTTGTCTCCTACCTGTGATTGCACATTGGCTCCAACTTGAGACCCCTGGTAAGTCTCCCCATTCAGATTCTGCATGTTCATGAACATGTCCCCAGAATTAGGAAGGTTAAAAGAACCGGAAGTACCTGGAAAACGAAAGAGTGAGCGGAGCTGAATCAACGAGAGGGCAGCAAAGAACGCAGGCGTGCAGACCCCCTCCCTGGAGACTTCCGAAAGGCACCGGGGGGGGGGGCAAAATGCAGAGGAAGAGGAGAGGAGCCAAAAAACCCTGGTTGGGTTGAAGAACCAGGACCTGCTCAAGCTACAGAGGGCCATTGGGGAGCTCCAGGATGGCATGGAAAAGGGAGAAGCAGATGTTGTGGCCTGTTGTGGCCTGTCGGCTGTCGGCTGCCGGCCCCTCCAGCAGCCGAATCAGAGGAGGAGGAGGCGATGTGGGAGTCAGGGTCAGCATCCAGGCAACCTGAGAGCCCAAGGGGGAAGAGGGAATGGAGCTGGCAGAGAGAGAGACAGAGGTGGAGCCTGGGCCGTCTGTCAGCCCTCAGATGGAGAGTCAACAGCCCCCAGGTCTGGAGGTGGCTGATGAGGAAGAGGAGGAACAGCTGAGTCCAGTGCCTGACACGCGGATGCGCAGAAGGCAGAGGAGAGGAGAGCAGTGGAAATCCATGGGCCGGTCCTTGGGACGGAAGAGCCACCGCTGCTAGCGAAGCCCCACCCTAGCTCTGGGGATAAAAGGCAGGGGGTGGAGGTGAATAGATGTGGCAGACAACTATTCATCTCCCGGCCAGCTGGACTTGTTAGCCTGCGGTGAGAGAGAAACTTTTTGCCGGGGCTGCTGGCGCTCCTAATTAAAGGAATTGTTGATTGATTTCAGAGGGTTTGTCATGTTTGGGGAGCTGGGTCAGAATAGTCCCATTCTCTGGGGTTCAAACTCCCGGAGACCATGGCAACCCTCCCAAGAGGGTTCCCACCTGAGATAGTGGAACGACAGCATCATCCTGGCTGCAGATGATTAGAGTTCCAGTTTGGCCATTTTTGAAGAAGGTCCATTGGAGGATTTACAGCTACATTGCGTGAGCCCCTCGCCAATTCCTCAGCACTCGGATGCTCCCATTGATTTTGACTCTAAGTGGCCTATGGAGAAGTGTAGCCTCCCTTTCCTCCCTGCCTTCCAGATCTGTCTTTCTTTTTTCTCCCCCCTCCCTCCAAATTCCATTTTAAAAGAAAGACAGAGACTTACCAGAGTTTGGTGTGGTGGGCGAGCTGGTCTGGTTGTTTTGGACAGCAGCGGCTACGGCGTGAGCTGCCGTCACGGCTGTTTTGGCAGCGTAAAGGTTGGCTTCCTCTTGAAACTTCCCGATGTTTTTCTTATACCTGATTCTCTTGTTGCCAAACCAGTTGGATACCTGGAAGGGGAGATGGGGGGAAAAGGGGGAGGGAGAGAGGGAAAGGGTGGAGGAGAGAGAGTGAGAATAAAAGAGCCACCCTCCCAAATAAACCACACATCAAAATGCCTCTTGAATGCTTAAAACACATCCAAGTCAAAACCAGGTTTTGCAACCTTCTGACGAGCAACGTCAACGGGGAAGCCAGATTTGCTTAACAACTCTGCTACTAAATGATTCGCTCAACAACTGCAGCCAGAAAGGTCATAGAATGGGGCAACACCCACTTCACAAAGGTTTCGCTTAGTGACAGGAATAGTGGGCTCAATTGTGGCCATAAGCCGAGGACTACCTGGGTAGAAAGGGTGGATTTGGGGACCGTCTATGAAACACGAGGCCTCTTAGGTCTTCCCTGCAGCTGATCGGGCCCAGAATTCCACCCCGATCCCTGAATTTTTCCTCCAGAAAACCACAGAAACAAATAAAAGAGACCTTCGCTGGCATGGGAGAAGGCTGGAAGGAGCGTAAAAAGGACCCAAAAAACCCCAATCAGCCATTGTCTTTTGTGTGGTGGAGTAAAAACAACCTCGAGTGGCCTGCAAATAGACCTGAGCTCGATCTGTTCACAAAAAAACGAAAGGGGGAAAGAAAAAAAACAACAACAACAACCCACGAACCCTTATTCAGGCATCAATAATAATCAATAATTTGCATCGTTGCCTCATTTTGGGGGGGGCGCTGCTACCAAGGCAGAATTGAAGGTGCTCCTTATTAACCGACCCAGAGTTCAGGGCTGGACCAGCTGAAAAGGAAAAAAAAACAAAACCCTGGGAAAATGGCTTGCAAGGACTGGGTTTTTTTGATCTGGGTTTTGTTGGCGAGTGTGCAAAGCCAAAAGACAATGAACAGCTGGAGTGGAGCACTACTGAAATTCTTCCTCCGTTATCCGGGCGGCTGCCTTTGTTGTGGTCCGCCAGCGGCCTGCGCAGCTGGCAGCAGAGGCGGACAGCGAGGAGACTCCATGTTGTGGTCCGCTAGTGGCCTGCGGAGCTGGCAGCAGAGTCGGACAGCGAGGAGGCTGGGGAGGAACATGGGCCAGTCCTGGAGTCTGGAGAAGGCTCTGCGTCGGAGGCAGAGAAGGGGCCCAGCCCATCCGGGAGGTCTGTGCTGACTCTGGAGCCTCCAGAGGCTGACAGCAGCGAGGCAGAGGAACGGGGGGAGCCTGTTCCCAATGCGCGCATGCGCAGAGCTGCCAGAAGGCAAGAACAGTTAAGGAAGACAAGGGCTACTCGGGAGTAAGGCTTGAAGATGATTGGCCCCTCCCATAAGACATAAAAGAGGAGCAAACGGACGTGAACCTTTGCAGGAAGCAACTTGGTTCATTCTGGTCGGTTTAACTCGGTAGCTCCGTGTTGACTCTGTGCTCCGTTTGGCCTTGCAAAGCTAATTGCCAATTAGGCCTTTGGCATCGTGTCAAGAGAGATAAAGGTGGGTGCTTATCAGCCTTATCTCGAAGGACTGTGGCAGACTTCTAATAAAAAGAGGTTTGTTGGTTTTACGTTTGTGATTTATGCTTTATCAGGAAGCCTAGGTCAGAACAGCCTTGCCAATAGAAAGGAAACCCCTCACCCAGCTGAATTGCAGAAGAAGCAAGACGGAACAAAACAAAACAACTCACAGCAGCTCGTTTAGTGGCCGCTCGAAGCTACAGTGTCGCTGAGGGAAGTGACTTGGGACCAATTTTCACTCAACTACAGTGGCAGCATCCTTGTATCGTGTGGTCAAAATCCAGATGCTTGCACAACTAGCTCATATGTGGGAATCATATTCGTATCACTGAACAACCGTGTGACTCACTTAACAACTGCAGGGAGTCCCTTAACAACGGCAGCGAGCCCGGTCGCAAAATGGGGCAAAACTCCCCGAAACCGTCTTGCTGAACAATGGAAGTTTTGCACTCCATGGTGGTCCTAAGTTAAAGAGAACCTGTAGATATAATCGCAGTTATTAGCTTCATGAGTAAATCCCATGGAATTCCATGACGTCTTCCTTCCAAGTGGGTTTAGCAAAATAATTTTGCTTCTGAGCCATTGATTGGCTGATTGATTGATCGATCACCTGCCATCAAGTCATTATTGACACTTGGCCAACCTCCTAGATTTTTTCGGCAGGAAGACCAACCTGGTCTTTCAGCTCTTCCCAAATTGCAACCATCACCACTGTAATTGAATCCTTCCCACTTGCTCATGGTTGCCCTCTTCTTCTCCTCTTTCCTTCTCTCACCATTATGGACTTCTCAAAGGGAACTGGTCTTTCCACTGATCACGTGCCACCGGGTTGGTACTTGTGGTCTTGGTGACCACAGAGATTTTCTCCAGGAAGATCTGTCCTCAAACGTGTCCTTCAGCTCTTCCAAAATCATCCCCATTATAATGGAGTCCACCATCCCTCTTGCTCCTGGTTGTCCTCTTCTTCTCTTCCCTTCCATCTTTCTCAGCGTCGGAACCTTCTCCATAGAATTAGGTCTTTGCGTAATGTCTCTGCAGTAGGGAAACTTGATCCTGGTCATTCGTGTCTCACGTGACAACTTTGGTTACTTCAATGATCCATTGCTTTGTTTTCTTGGCTGAGCAGGCAATCCCACGTGAACATTTTTAGCCTTCATTGGATGATAGGAAGGCCATCCTCAGGAATATCTCTGAGGGTTTTCCGAGCAGGGTTTGTTCATAACCAAGGAGAAGAAAGGGGCCTTTAAAGAAAGAGTTGAGAAAGGAGCATGCAACCCCGTGGGAACATTCCTAGACTTCTTTGGACAACAGGAAGAGTCGTGGTGGCGCAGAGGTTAGAATGCAGTATTGCAGGCTAATTGTGCCCATTGCCAGCAGTTCGATTCTCACCGGCTCATGGTTGACTGAGCCTTCCATTCTTCCAAGGTCGGTCAAATGAGGACCCCGATTGTTGGGGGACAAGTTGCTGACTCTTGTAAACCGCGTAGAGAGGGCCGTAAAGCATTGTGCAGTGGTATCTAAGTCTAAGTGCTAAGAGGGAGGGAGGGAGGGAGGGAGGGAAGGGCCATAGTGGCACAGTGGTTAAAATGCAGTATTGCAGAGTGACTCTGCCCATTGCCAGCAGTTTGATCCTGACCGGTTCCAGGTTGACTCGGCCTTCCATCCTTCCGAGGTGGGTAAATGAGGACCCAGATTGTTGGGGGCAAGAGGCTGACTCTGTAAAACCGCTTGGAGAGGGCTGTAAAGCACTGTGAAGCGGCATATAAGTCTAAGGGCTATTGCTGTCTGTCTGTCTGTCTGTCTATCTAGTCATTCATCCATCTATCTGTCATCTATCTGGAGTTTGATCCTGACCAGCTCACGGCTGACTGAGCCTTCCATCCTTCCGAGGTCAGTCAAATGAGGACCCCGATTGTTGGGGGACAAGTTGCTGACTCTTGTAAACCGCGTAGAGAGGGCCGTAAAGCACTGTGCAGCGGTATCTAAGTGCTACTGCTACATCTCTGAAGGTTTTTCTGAGCAGAACAGAAAGACCCTCCAAAACAAGAGTTGAGTAAGGGGTATGAAACCCCATAGGAACATTTCTACACTGGAGAATACGCAGGCCGTTCTTATGAATCGTCTGTAGATCTGAAAGAGTTTGGCTTGGAAAGCCACTCCCTTGACCAGGCCATCACATTGCTACAACCGAAACAAAGACAACCTCCCTCATCGTCTTAAGCAAGCAGGAAAACCCTTGCTACCATCATCCTGGCCTTGGCTCTCCCCTAAATTAATGAAAACCCTCCAAGCTTCGAAGGCAATAAGCAAAGGTGCATCCTTTGGCCCGCCAAATTCCCAGGACGACCCGCTGAAGTATTACATATATTGCACTTAATATTACCTTGTCAGTCAGGAAGCAATAAAGCATTAATGAAAGCCGGCAAATAATTACTACGGACAATCCAATTATGGCTTTTATTAACAGTTTCATAATTGCAGAACCTCTATACGTCAAGCAGATTGTCTATGGATATATAAGAAATCGGGGCGTTTATGCACACCTCCGGACCAATCCAGCAATGGCCACCACTAATAAAGGCTTGTTTAATTCACAGTAAAAAAAAATTTAATATCCCTGCAGCCTAGGGAAGGTAGATTTGCTTGACATCAGATTGTTTCCACCCTGCCAGTCCCCCTAGTTCTTAATCTTTAATATCAAGGCAATTAAAATTAATGGCCACTCATCCATAGCTACTGTGGGCAGTGTTGTCTTTGCTATCCATTGTTTGATGGGATTACCTAGAGGTTAAACTAACAAGCAAAGTTTAATTGGAAGCAATGAAAGGCGCAGTGGATCGTACATTATGTTTAACCTGCACAATGCAACCCCAGGAATATCAAAGTCAGGGCTGGCCTCCTCCCAGTTTATAAAAAATAAAATAAAATAAAATAAAATAAAATAAAATAAAATAAAATAAAATAATAAAATAAAATAATAAAATAAAATAAAATAAAATAAAATCAAGATCAAGCTACTTGATGTCCCTGTAGGTTTCTCTATGTATCCACAAGAAAATGTGTAAGACAGCTATTGCTAAAATGGAGTTTAGAAACACAGAGCAAATATCAGACACAATAAAGAATGAAGTGGATGAAATCTGCAAATATCTGCAGGATGCATAAAGCCTCTCTTGCAGCCATTGAAGGCTCATATCACCTCAATGAAAAATGACACTTCTCCCAAAAGAACAAGTGAGTAGAAAAAATATATATAAACACAGATGAAAATCAGTGGAATGCACAGCCTCCCCTCTTTGGGAATCTAAAGTTGCCGATTTCAGCTATAATATCCTAGATTTCCTCTCCATCTCCCTCTCCCCCAACAAATGTTTCCGTGCATCACACATGGGTGTCTCATATATCCATCAGAAGCCACAATAAAAAAATAAAATAAAATAAAATAAAATAAAATAAAATAATAAAATAATAACATGAAATAAAATAAAATAAAATAATAATAAAATAAATAAAATGAAATAATAAAATAAAATGAAATGAAATAAAATAAAATAATAAAATAATAAAATAAAATAAATAAAATAAAATAAAATAAAATAAAATAAAATAAACCCAAAACATCCACAGTGATTACTGTTTTTAATCCCAGTGTCTCCTTCTAAGCAAGCCATATTCCCTCAACTAAACTCAGAAGGCAGCCGACAGAGTTGAGAACGGACACCTTCCTGCTGTGCATGAGAAGGGGGGGGGGAACAAATCCCACACAGTGTGCAATTTAGGTGAGTCAACTGTCATCAAAGCCAAGGCTAACTCCATCCTATAGTTTGTTCATTCTTCTGAACTGCCTCTAAACACACCCAGGCATTGGCTGAAAACAAAAGGATTTGAGAGCCACATTTCTTTTTTTTTAAATACCACGAAGCCACCGGTTTTCTCTTGAAAGCAAACAAATAAAATCTTTATGAATTTTGGATGTCTGGACACGTGTGTGGCAACGCTAGACGGCAGCTATGGAGCCTCCAAATAAGACGTTAGATCTAAACCGCCCCTACATTTCACAAGATGGGCTTTTAAAACCTCCCGAAAACAAAGAGCGGACCTCCCCTCTCCTTTAAACGCGTCTTTCTCTTGCAAGGGTATGCACTCAGGCAAACCACTTCAGGGGGTTCTTGTCCTTTGCAAACCTTTCCAGGAACCTGTGTCCTTTGATGACAAAGAGCCGCCATTAAGCAACGCCAAGGCTTAACCGAATTGCCATCGCGAGCGGAAGAGTCGCAGATGGCTTTTTCTTCCTTTCCAAGAAATATGAAGTAATGCAAAACATAACAGGCCTGGGCCATGGCTTGCAGAAGTCAATAAAGAGGTCCAAATCGAATCAAGTTCCTCTCCTTGACGGAGGTGCTGTTCAGACCCATCGGAGAAGGCATCACTCTCGAGAAACGGGATTTGCAAAAGAGGTCTTTGGGAAGAGTTCCTGGAATCCCGCCGCCGCTACGCTGGGTCTCTTGACCCCTTTCCCTATGAGGAGGAGCTTGTGCTGAGTGCCAAGGCCAGCAGCTGCCCTACAGCTCAGGACCCCTTGACCTTTTCTCCAGCCAGATGTAGGACCTGCCCCTTCAGACAAGGCAGAAGAAACTCAAATCAGAGTCTGATTTCCACCATTGGCAAAGCACGCTGGGCTCTCTTGGTTGCTCGGCAATGACCAAGCTTTCGTCTACTTCATGCATGTTAGAAGTTTTATTTGGGGGGGGGTAGGGGGTAGATGAATAGATACATCTATGCGGTGCCCCATTTTTCATTTAAACAAACTATCTGCGCATTCAAAAGCCCAACCGACATCACTCTGCTCCCAGTCGCTGAAAGCCAATTAATTAATTGGGCTTAACTATGTATTACATTTCAAAACAATACCCTCGCACTGATTCATCACGTTAATTGCAATGCTAAATTTTCAAAAAGGCAATAAATTATTGTTAAATCGAAAAAACGCACAAGTTTGGGAAGGACGCAAAAGCATTCTTGTTTATATATATCTCAAAAGCCCGATTGGGCTTATTATCAGGGGATGTCTTATTTTGGGGGAAACAGGATATCTCTGTCTCTCTCTCTCGAAATACCACTCACGCATCATCACGAAATCTCCAGAACCGTAAAGCGTACAAACTTGAAACTTGGCACGTATGTTCCTCTTGGCTTCTAGGTGCTCGCTAAGAAAGGATTTTTCGAAATGACCATCAGATCATTAGTTATTTCTTATATTATTATTAACACGCTCTGATGCTAAGGAGTTAGATGTTCTACTCCCCCTCCCCACCTGAAAAGAACTCTGTTCCAACTGCCAGTGGGCGTGGTCAGCACGTGACGTATCCAGCCTGCGGGCTGGGAGTTTAGACATTCTACTCCATGCTAAGGAGTTCAGTTTCGTAGCGAAGCACAGGTATCCAGCTACGTGTGTGTGTGTGTGTGTGTGTGTGTGTGTGTGTGTGTGTGTACAAGCTGCCCTCCATATATCTATATATATATATATATATATATATCAAAATAACCAGACCTACAACTTATATTTCCCCTTGTTTAGTTGTCAGCTTTACAAACTGTTATTAAACGATCGAATCCTGAATCTGAAAATGATAGAAACAATGGCACCTTTTTTAAACACTTTTTTGTTCAAAGACAGCTTAGTTTTACCAAATGTACAGGAGATACCTTGAAATGCTTTCAAGATTTGATTCTTTCAATGCTCAAAGCTGGTCTGTGGGTCTACCAAGCTACCTCCTGATCGAAATGCACGATTAATTAATAATCCGTTTTTTTTAAAAAAAATTACCTCTGTCCTGGTTATCACTGCACAAAATGAGATCTCTCTTTATCTGAGCTTCACTGATCCTTCAAGGTAACAATGCACAATTCTTTCCAGTCTAGGGCTAGATTTGATTTGAATTGTTTCTTTGAGCTTTCCCTCTAAAAATGGTGGGTCAAATCCAAAGCAATGGGTTTAGCCAAGATTTGATCTTGTGGGCGTTGAAAACTTCAAACAGACACCCATTAGCCTCCTCCATAGACTATAAAATGTACCCAGAGTTTTTTTTTCCAAGTTTTGGGTTTTTTTTGGGTGGAAGCAACTGGGTGGAAGCAACCAAGCTATCGAGTACCTTGCTTCTGTGGAGACCTGGGTGCTCTCTAAGCTTGGTTGTTTTCCTGCAGACATTTTGTTACCCAGCTAGGCAACATCATCAGTGCTAGTCGGTGTGACTTGTTCCCAGTTTATTTACAGTAGCTCTGAGTTTGATTGTTTTCTTGTAGATGTTTCATTACCAAACTAGATAACACGATCAGTGCTAGAAGGGAGTGGGATTGGCTCCCTGTTTATATACAATGGCTTGCTCTGTCGGTTTTGGTGGAGGTGTCAGTAGTTTTTTGTTTAGGGTATTGTTTTCACCTTGATTGTTCGTCTGGTGTTAATCCTCGTTTATCTGAATATTGGGTGCTGGTTGCAGGGTGAGCTACTGAATATAAACATGGAGCACCTCACACTCACTAGCACTGATGATGTTCCTTAATTGTGTAATAAAATATCTGCAACAGATATTTAGGTATATAACAATAGCCAAAATTAGGGAAATATGGAAATAAGAAAGAAATTACGATGGCATAAAGCTGTATTAATGGAATTATATTTTATGTATATGTGATGTATATGTTTGTTTTATATGTTGTAATGTTTGTTTACTTGTGTTTTCTTTTTAATTGGAAATTTGCAATAAAAAATATTTATAAAAAAAAGATACTGAAAGATGTCACAAAGAAGATTTGTAACAAGATGCACACACACACACACACACACCCCCCACACCAGGGGTGTCTTACCCCCACAGCTTATATATATATATATATATATATATATCTGCAACAAAACATCCGAGTTCAGAAAGCATCCCCCACAGTTGAACCCTGAGCTACAAATATTCTCTTCTATCAGTAACTTGCTTTGACAGGCTTCCAAAAATTCCTCCAAAAAAATAGACCAACGTCAATTCATTTTGGAGGTGTCCGGTTAACAACTAATAATCTCGGTCAACGAGTAGACCTTCCCCCTACAGGGGGGCAGTACTTCCAGAGCAGATGTCAGCACCAGAAAATCCAGAAGCCAGCAGGAATATCAAAATCGGACAAAGAGCAGAAAAGATAGACTCTATTTTGGCCGTCAGTTCTCCGGGGGATCTGCCTGCCCACATTGCAAATAAGTTTCTGATCTTGGTGGAGCATTGAGATTCATTCTTTTGAGTTTCTCTTCTTCTGCCATGTTCAAATTTCCATGACCGTAAGAGGAACACGGGCAAGTCGCCGGAAAACCCAAGCTTTTTCTCCTGCTCACTTTCTCTCTAGCCACAAAGGAACAATGCTGGACAGGGTTCAAGTAGGCCATAGAGAATTTCTTCCTTCCTAGCACATAATTAGGTGATCCACATGAGTAGGCCTCCTTTACAAAGGCCAATCATATCATATGTGAGGCTGGCTTTTAAATTCTAATTAGCCGCTCTCTGGGCATGTTCCCCCATCAGCCAGAAGGCCCGAGAAAGCTTTTGCGGCACGAAGATGGGAATCTACCCATCCTGGAGCCGCTTAGCTTGTCCAAGGGACGCAACTCCCCACCACAAGTTGGACAAAGGGTTCGGGATCTTTCATCCCTGGGCACGGAGAACCGAAAACATCACGGGTCCAACTCTGAGCAAAGTGATGAAGTGTCCGCTGGCAGACGACGGCCAAGAAAAGAACCTAGGATACTCAAACGCTGATTTTTAGGAGAGAGGTGGCAGGGAGAAGAAAGGGGATGAGTAGTCCTTGACTTACAACTGTCCTTTAGCAACTGTTCGACATTGTAACAATACTGAAAGGGAGAGAGGAAGAGGAAGGGAGGGAAGGAGGATCAGGCAGAAAGCAAACCCTATTTCCATGCCTATCAGCAAAAGGTCCGACAGCCCTTTGGCTTGGATATTGCGTTAGAAAATTGGGGGACATGGAGAGACCAACCATGCAGGAGAAGCAACAGCAAGGCATATCAGAGGCCAGCTGTTCATTTCAGCTCTCCTTTCACATTTGGTAGCGATAGAAGAGAATATTTATAGCTCAGGGTTGAACCATGGGGTCCTTGGTGCTCTCTGAGCTTGGTGGTTTTCTTGCAAACGTTTTATTACCCAACTAAGTAATGTCGTCAGTGCTAGGAGGGAATGGGGTTTGCAGAGTGGAGGGGGAGGAGGAGGACTGTGGGGTCCTTGGTGCTCTCTGAGCTTGATGGTTTTCTTGCAGATGTTTCATTAGTGAACTAGGTAATATCATCAGGGCTGGAAGGGAGGGGGGTTTGAAGGGAGGAGGAGGAGGAGGAGGTAAAAGAAGGGAGTGGGGGTTGTGGAGGAGGAGGAGGAGGAAGAGGGGGAAGAGGGAGGAGGAGGAGGAAGACTGTGGGGCCCTTGGTGCTCTCTGAGCTGAGTTGTTTTCTTGCAGACATTTCAGTACCCAACTAGGAAACATAATCAGTGCTAAAAGGGAGTGAGGTGTGAGGAATGGAAGAGGAGGAGGAGGACTGTGGGGTCCTTAGTGCTCTCTGAGCTGGGTTGTTTTCTTGCAGACATTTCATTACCCAACTCGGTAACATCATCAGGGCTGGAAGGGAGGGGGGGTTTGAAGGGAGGAGGAGGAGGAGGAGAAGGAGGAAGACTGTGGGGTCCTTGGTGCTCTCTGAGCTTCGTTGTTTGCTTGCAGATGTTTCATTACTGAACTAGGTAATATCATCAGGGCTGGAAGGGAGGGGGGTTTGAAGGGAGGAGGAGGAGGAGGAGGAGGAGGAGGAGGAGGAGGAAGACGAGGAGGAGGAAGACAACCCCCCTCCCTTCTAGTAGGAGGAGGAGGAGGAGGAAGACGACTGTGGGGTCCTTGGTGCTCTCTGAGCTGGGTTGTTTTCTTGCAGACATTTCATTACCCAACTAGGTAACAACATCAGGGCTAGAAGGGGAGTGGGGTTTGCTCTCTGTTTATCTAGAGTAGCTTACCCCGTCGGTATTGGTGGGAGTGTTCTTGGTGGTTCCATGATTAGGCTCTTGTTTACTGTTTGATTGCTTTGTCTGAGAGCACCGAGGACCCCAGCGTTCCACCCTGTGACACAAGCATTCTCTTCTGTAGGGTCTGGACTGGCATTTCCACAGACTTCGCCTTCGAGGTACTTCAGCTGCTGGGTTTAGTTGGTATGACCGGTCAAGAGCGGCTTGTCATCTGAGGAGCATTTCAACCAGGAAAGGACCACTAAGGAAGCTTCTGAAGGCCCCTCAGAAGTCAAGGAACCATGAAAGAAAACTCTCTGCTGCTCATCCCATTTGCCAAGAGAAGAAAGGGGTGGTTGTCACTACTGCAACAAGGAGCAGAGCAACATAGGAAGGGCAACTTTAATTTCAGAAATGGCAACAGTTCTCACAAGGGGAACCTACCTATCGCCAAACATCTCTCTCTCTCTCTCTCTCTCACACACACACACACGAAGGAGTCAGGTTTTACCTGTGATACTGTGATGCTGCATTTCTTTGCCAGCTCTTCTTTGGCTTCTTCGCTGGGGTAGGGGTTGCTGAGGTGCGAGTAAAAATACTCATTCAGGATTTCTGTGGCTTGTTTACTGAAGTTGCGCCTTTTTCGCCTAAGAGCAGAGCAGAGGAGGGGAGAGGGAGAGGGAGGGGGAGAGGGAAAGAGAGGGAGGGGGAAAGAGGGGGGAGAGGGTGGAATGGCATGGAATGGAATGGAATTCAGAAAGGTTTCTCTTCCCCACCCCCATTTGCTCTTCTATGAGAGAGAGCGAGAGAGAGAGAGAGAGGGAGAGAGAGAGAGAGAGAGAGAGAGAGAGGAAGGAGAGAGAGAAAGGGAGGGGGAGAGGGAAAGAGGGAGAGGGGGAGGGAAAGGGGGAGAAGGAGAGGAAGAGGGGGAGAAGGAGAGGAAGAAGGAAAGGGAGGGGGAAAGGAAAAGAGAGGGAGTGGGAGAGGGAAAGAGAGGGAAAGTGGGAGAGGGAGAGATGGGGAGAAGGAAAGGGAGAGGGAAAAAGGCAGAGGGGAGAGGGAAAGGAGGGAGAGAGGGAGGAAGAGAGAGGGGGGAGAGAGAGAGAGAGAGAGAGAGAGAGAGAAATCCCACAGGTGAGACAATGACAACATCTCCTGGACCAGGGATCTCCAAACTTGGCAACTTTAAGACTTGTAGACTTCAACTCTCAGAATTCCTCAGCCAGCCAATTTTAAGTAAAAATGGTTAAGTATTTACATTTAGATAATTAAAAAAACAACAACCCAGGGGCAATCTTAACAGGGAGGTTTGGGGTGGCTACTAAAACTGAGGCTCTTTCCTGCTGGCTGGGGAATCTTGGGAGTTGAAGTCCACCAGTCTTAAAAGTTGCCAAGTTCAGAGAGCCTTCTTCTAGAAGCACCAGGAAAAAAAATTGACCTGGGAAGTGGACCTCCAGAAAACGAGGTTGAAGCAGACTTTGGGAAACAAGGCTTTTGAGGTCTGCCATGATGGTAGAACAAATGAGCTTCTCAAACTTCGCTTGGCTTGCGAATAGCTAGCAGAAACAACCACAGCCCCCTAAGAGATCTACCGGATCTACCCACCTGGCATCAAGGAACCGGGATCTCAAGATCATGACCGCTTCACAAGTGCTTTGCTTGAGCTGCATCTGGATGGAGCTGAATTTCCGATGGATGATCCCAACCATTCTCTCGATCTCTTTGGGGGAAATGGGCCGTGTTCGGCTCTGCTCTCGCAGGAGGTTCATGACGTGGGTGGTGAATTCATTGCACGCCTGCAGAGAGGGGGGAGGGGTGGAGAGGAGAGAATGAGGAGGGATGCTTCGGGAAAAAACCCACAACATCTTTACTCCAAGTTCAGAAAACACAACGGATGTCCTCCAACGATCTGCAGTGCACCCAAAGTCAACCATGGTGAGGGGACTGGAGGCTAAAACATACGATGAACGGTTGCAGAAACTGGGCATGGCTAGTCTAGTGAAGAGAAGGACCAGGGGAGACAGGATAGCAGTCTTCCAATATTTGAGGGGCTGCCCCAGAGAGGAGGGGGTCAAGCTATTCTCCAAAGCACCCGAAGGCCAGACAAGGAACAATGGATGGAAACTGAACAAGGAGAGATTCAACCTGGAAATAAGGAGGAATTTTCTGACGGGGAGAACAATCAACCGATGGAACAGAAGTTGCCTTCAGAAGTTGTGGGAGCTTCATCCCTGGAGGCTTTCAAGAAGAGACCATTTCTGCCATTTGTCAGAAATGGTGTAGGGTCTCCTGCTTGGGCGGGGGGTTGGACTGGATGACCTACTAGGTCCCTTCCAACTCTGTTAATCTGTTATCTTCACACAATGTTCTGCTTCACAGGTCCTGCTAATGTCAACCCTGAAGCCGACCTGACCAAAGCCATCTTGAAGCTTCAGTGTTGCCACCCTGGAGCTGAGGGATAGGGAGGGGGGGAATAGAAATAGCTGGGGTTTTGTAGCCAAAACAAAATACTTTCTCCTGGGAACCAAGGACATTCCCACAGGTGGCCAGAGAGAGAGGAGGAGTGAAGTTATCAGGAAAACCGGACGGCACCTTGATTGGACCATGGGACTGATTGTTTGAGGAAGGGGGGGAAAACTTTCACTTTTTAATTGGGTGAAAACCGCGGGGACATTCAGAGTCGGTTTCCACCAGCTTGTGCCAATATATCCAATAAAATTATTCTTTGAGGAATCTACCTGCCTCGGAGTTCTGTTTGCTATGGGTGTATTACTTGGAACACTGACAGCTAAAATAACCCCAAGACCTAATCCCTACCAGCAAAAACCCACAACATGCTTACTCCAGGTCACTCGACAAATGTGTCGCTTAGCGACAGAAACGCTGGGCTCAACCGTGGTTGTAAGTCGAGGACGACCTGCAAGGGTGCAAATCTTGATGAGCAGTTTGGCAGCAGGCCCCGTCTTCCTTTCTGTGGGATTTCAAAAAGCTCGCCTCTACAGCCGTCCCTTCATCCGTGATTAATCTGAACGGCTCATTTATGGAGTGTGCACTTAGCTCATTACTCTAAGTAAAATTCGTTAAGTATTTACATTTAGATAATTAAAAAACCAGGGGACATCTTCACACGATGGTTACTAAAACCAAGGCTTTTTCCCTTGCAAGCAATAAAAGGGACTTTTAAATTCCAGTGTCATCCCAGAGACAATACCCTAGAAAGATTCGGCTGGAACCCCACTCCCAACCAGCCTCAGGCCCCCAAGACAAGGCTACACAGAATAGATAGAAGGGACCTTGGAGGTCTTCTAGTCCATCCCCCTGCTCAAGCAGGAAACCCTAAAACACATCAGACAAATGGCTGTCCAATCTTTTCTTAAAAACCTGCAGTGATGGAGCACCCACAATTTCTGGAGACAAGTAATTCCACTGGTTTATGGTTCTCACTGTCGGGAATAACAGAATAATGGAAGGGACCTTGGAGGTCTTCTAGTCCAACCCCCTGCTCAAGCAGGAAACCTATCCCATCCCAGACAAATGGTTGTCCAGTCACTTCTTTAAAACCTCGTGATGGAGCACCTACAACTTCTGGAGTCACGTTTTTCCACTGATTAATTGTTCTAGCTGTCAGGAAATTTCTCCTTAGTTCCAGGATGCTTCTTTCCTTGATCAGTTTCCATCCGTTGCTTCTTGTCCTGCCTTCAGGTGCTTCGGAGAATAGGTTGTCCCCCTCTTCTTTGTGGCAGGGTTACAGTTAGGATAAATGTCACCTCTACCCCTGCTGCGGGATTGCTCCTCGAGAATTATTTGCAAGGATGCACAGAAAACAAGCAGAAATGGACAGCAGGTTTACCTAAAATCGGAGAGGGCCCTGTGATGCTTTAAGGCAGCTGGAAGTCACAGGATAACTATTTCCCCGCTGCAGTTTTAGCATGATAAATTGCCTGTTGGGTCCAGTCTCTGTTTTATTTTATTTTTTTCCTTCTGCCATGAAAAAAAAATAACAACCCTCCCTTCCCCTCCACTCCTCCCTTAAACTCTGCCTTGTCCAGCAGGCTCCTAGTTTGGGGGAGTCCCCTTCCTTGCTCCCCCCCCCGCCCCCCAAAAAATCCCTCCTTTCAGAAAGAGGGCATCCGGGCGTTCTGCAGCTCCCCAGTTATCCTGGGAGTTTCGAGATGCTTACAAATAACTTTTGCCCAGAGCGGGGGGGGGGGGGAATGTATTTCAATGTAATTATAGAAGATAGCTTTCAATATGTCATCTCTATTATAGCGGCTGTAAATTATGAAGCGAAGGATTTTCTCCTGGCGCTGGGAAAGTGATGGCAAGACATACTTTCCTGAAAGATCTGCTTTGTTCCTCCCTGCTGCTTTAAAATGCACCCCTGTAACTGGCAACAAGTGTCAAAATCAAACTCCAGGCAGGGGGGCAGAGGGTTGGGGGAGGGGTCTGAAGCCACAATAAAGACAGCGCCAGGCCTTTGCTCCTGGGTTCAAAGGAGGCCGCGGCAAGAGAAAAGCAGCAAGACATCAGGCAAGCTTCCTTCTTGGGGGGATAGAATTGCAGCTGACCCAGATCTCTAAAGAGGTCAGGTAATGTCCCCTGTCTGCCACTATGTAGGTCATGCACGAGGCAGGATTCGTAGGGCTCCGGAAGGTGGTATTATGGTTGGTCACACAGTCCTTCAGATGTTCAGACTCGATTTGGCTTTTTTTTTTTTAAAAAAATAAATCCGCCTATCTTCCCAAGAACCCGGGAGAGGCAAATGCCGTTGTCTGATGATGTAAGCTGCAGGATGTAAGCTATTCCAAAACATGAAGCTGCCTTTTGCAATTGACTGATGGGGATTTTGTCAATGCCACAGTGTCCAAGTATTCTTCTTCTTATGGCTCATCACAGATTCAGCCAGATATTTCGGCTGGGTTGGGCGTTTTTGTCCACCTATCGAGTCCTTCCCAAGGACCTGGGATAGGCAGGTGTGGACGTTGGATGGTGTTCAAGGCATCGTCACAGGATGTAAGATGTTTCAAGTCAAGCTGCCATTTGCAATTGACTGATGGGGCTTTTGTCAACGCCACATGGTGATATTATGGTTCGTCACCCACTCAGCCAGATGTTTAGGCTGGATTTGGCACTTTTGTCCACCTATTGAGTCTTTCCCAGGGACCTACAATTTTTTTCATTATTGGCCACATCTTCCCATCTCTACTAGAGACCCCAAGTTTCTGCCTCTCTTTAATCCATCCTTCCATTTGAGGATTAACATCAACCTTAACACATCTGAATTACAGAGTGAATTTACATGCCTTTTTTTTTTAATTAGAATGGCGTGAATTTATATGGTTTCCTACTAGCTGCCTTCTGAAGCTTCACAAATGTGGTGGAATGTAGTCTGGATTCCCAGGAGGGAGGGGCTGAATTCCTGAAGACCAAGAGATAGCAAAGTTTAGATAGTTTGGTTGGGCGAAAGACGGCCAAGATGGTTTATGTCTAGAAGTTCTCAGAGTATATATTTAATGATGCGAGTAGCTTGCTATAGCCCGGCAAGATTCTGTCTATAGGCTGGGAACTGCTAGAAGAATCTCAATGTGTCTTTCTTGGTTTCTGGAGGCTGACTTCAAACAAGAGAACCACCACCAATGTAACCAGGTGGCAAAGCTTCAAGCTCTAACCTGCTCATATTTCTCCAGCTCGGTGTGGTAGATCTGTCTGATCTGCGTCAATTTGGCTCGGTAATCTGAATGTTCAATAGAATTATCTGAAGTTCCGCCTGAAGCTGCCGCTGCCGCTGCCGCCGCTGCTGATCCACCGCCTTTCTCGGGACCCGAGACTCCTTCCGCGAGAAGCATATTGTCCAACCTCATGAGCTGCGGATCTGGGGGGTCTTCCTCTTGCGCCCCTCGGATGCTGAGACCTTGGGAGAAGAAAAGAAAAAGGAGATCTCCGTTAGCTCCTCATGAAATGTCCACACCCGCATTCATCCCGCCAGTTCTTGAATCCTCTAAAATAGAAAGTGTTGCTGTTCTGTAGAGAGATGCCTTCGCGGGAATATCTGCAACCTTCTAGCTTGTGGGGATTGGCCTTCAAGAAATTGCCACTAAGCTGAGATTCTGCACCCTGAATTCTGCAATTCAAGCGAATTAAACAGTGGGATAAACAGGTTTAGTTGTGGTTTAATTGCTAAGTTTTGTCTGACCCTTCGCAACCCCATGGACCACAGCACGTCAGGTCTCTCTGTCCTCCTTATCTCCTGAAGTTGACCCAAACTCATGTTCATGGTGTCGATGACACTACCTTACCATCCCATCCTCTGCCATCTCCTTCTCCTTTTGCCTTCAATCCTTCTCAACATCGAGGTCTTCTCCAATGAATATCTAGCATTAGAGCTTTTCATTTCTGTGTCTACATTTATTCCAGATGACCAAGTGGCCTACAGCTGGATTAACTCATCTGGATGCTAAAGACAGCACTCTCAAGGTGTTTCTGGACTACATCACCCAGCATGCTTTGTTCTTGGCCATACAATTGGAAGTTGTAGGGCAACATCTGGAAGGTTACATATTGTGTCCTAAAGCCAAGTTCTCATCGGGTTTCACACCCTAATTTCATTTTTGCATAATTCTATTTTTTATTTTATTCCAAAAAAAGTTAAAATGCAAAACTCCAAAAGAATAACAACAAAGAAAGAAAAAACACCAAAACAAGATGTTGAAAAAAGTGCATTAAAATGAAAACCACGTATACACATATTATCCCCCCCCTGATTAATACTGAATACTTAATACTTAATATTGAATACTGCTTAATATATTACTACAATATTAGTTTCCCACCCCTTGCAAAACAGCCCCTTCACAAATTTTCAAACTAGTAAATCTATTGGCAAATTATTAACCTGTCCTCAATGTACTATATTAATGACACAATAGTTAACAGGAAGAACAATAGTAATTTTAAAAAAAGACAAGGTTAGAGTTTCAAAAGCCTCTGTTAACAAACTGCTATTGTAATCCACTCCAATTTAACCCCGATTTCATTTATATATATATATATATATATATATAAAACAAATCTTCATTTTCTAAAAGATGAAATTATGTATAATATAGTTCTCATATTTCAATGTTTTAGCTACCATTTTGAAATTTTGT
>QLTV01002928.1:70871-82223 GCA_003457575.1 Thermophis baileyi | reverse complement strand
TTAAACAGATAAATAAACACATATAAATATGCATACATAAATCAATACATGAAGTGCAAATATGTTTCTTAAATCAACCTTCCGTAGAAAGATTAATACACTCAAATCCTTCGTTTTCCTTTGCATTTGGGAGATCCTATTTTATCCCACATGTTCAAGGTAAGCATTATTGGCCCAACATAAGATTTCTACTCCTGTTGCTGTCATTAGCCCTTCTCTATCTCCTTTTTAGTGGGCTTATCGGCTAAGAAAAAATTCTGGGAAGGGAAATCTTTAAAACTCTCCAAACCATAGCTCAGTTTTGAGGCCAGGTGAAGTAATAATAGTAACAACAATAAAAAGCCAAAAGGTAAGCTGGACACTGGATGTTTTAATGAAAAGGGTCTGGAAAAACACCCTAATTCCCACTGGATGGTTGGGCATCCCTGTCTAGGTGATTCTGAAGACCTTTCTTTTACCTTTCCTACTAAAGAGCCAAGTTGGCAATGCTAAGGGCATCAGTGGGCAGGGGAGAACTTCGCATGTAGCTGTAAGCTTTGCATCTGGGCCTTTGGCAATAGCAACAGCACTTAGACTTATATGCCGCTTCACAGTGCTTTTACAGCCCTCTCTAAGCGGTTTACAGAGTCAGTATATTTGGCCCCCAACAATCTGGGTCCTCGTTTTACCGACCTCGGAAGGACGGAAGGCTGAGTCAACCTTGTGCCTGTCAGGATCGAACTACTGGCAGTGGGCAGAGTCAGCCTGCAATGCTGCATTCTAACCACAAACCACAACCATTTGGCTCAAAAATGGCAGTGAGACCAGCTTCCCTTCCTCTAGCTCTGACGTAGCTTGGGGGAAGAGGAAGGAGAGGAAGACCAGTAACTGTGCATTCCTGCACTGTGTTTCAAACTCTGTTTGATCCATTTATCCAGAATGGTCAACCAGAATCCTGGGGAAAATGCATTTCAAATCATTCAAGGAGACTCCATCTTGTGGGGTCCTTGGTGGTCTCTGAGCTTGGTGGTTTCCTTGCAGACGTTTCATTACCCAATTAGGTAACATCATCAGTGTCAGAAAAGAAAGGGGTTTGCAGAGAGGAGGAGGAGGACTGTGGGGTCCTTGGTGCTCTCTGAGCTGGGTTGCTTTCTTGCAGACGTTTCATTACCCAACTAGATGACATCATCAGTGCTAGAAGGAAGTGAGGTTTGCTTCCAGCTGTTGATGTTACCGAGTGGGATAATGTAAGTCTGCAAGAAAACAACCCAGCTCAGAGAGCACCAAGGACCCCACAGTCTTCCTCTTCCTCCTCCTCTCCTCCGCAAATCCCACTCCCTTCTAGCACTGATGATGTTCCCTAGTTGGGTCATGAAACATCTGCAAAGAAAACCGCCAAGCTCAGAGACCACCAAGGACCCCACAGTTCAACCCTGAGCTACAAATATTCCCTTCCGTTGAGACTCCATCTTTAATGAACTCATTCTAAACGAGGGCTCAAAATCTCCTTGAACTTTCCCAAATTCCGCGGGCATTACCCACCTTTCCCTGACTGCTGTGCGATTCTCGCTTCCTTGATCCTTGCCAAGATCAAGGAGGTTAGTCTTAAATCCTGGATTAAAGGCATCAAGAAGCGACGCCTTTCTCTCCATCCTGGGCAACTGACTTGAACCTTGTTTTAATTACTTCATTACTAGAATCTTATTCTGGGCACAAATACTGAAGACACAACAATAGAGGTGGTGTTTTTACAGGTCAGCTTCCCTTTTCTAGGCATGGCCAAATTCCTTTGTAAATTAAGCACCCGTACGATGTACCTTCTTGACATATAAACTCACCCCACTGCTTATTGTTTGTCTATTTTTATTCCCCAGTATATCAACCTACAGCTTTATTACTGTTTAGTTCACTGACCTTTGAGAGCTTCCTGGTATTAGAGATATAGCATGGACTTCACCGGGCGCAACCATCTATCACTTCCACCAGAACAGGAGAACTACTAATAACATTGGCAACTCAAGGACTCCATCTAGATTGTTATGTGTCAGCCTAGAAGGTGGGGGGGGGGAATAATTCCAGGTTGAAAAAGGGCTGCTTAGAGACTGATGCCCCTTTTGGAGGGTCTTTGGGGATGTTGCTTTCAACCACACCCTTCCTTTTCCATGGGGGTCCTCGGTGCTCTCTGAACTTGGGTGGTTTCCTTGCAGACATTTGATTACCCAACTAGGTAACATCATCAGCGCTAGTGAGGTTGGCTTGCTCCCTGTTTATATATGGTAGTTCTGAGCTTGGTTGTTTCCTTGCAGACATTTCATTACCAAACTAGGTAACGTCATCAGCGCTCGTGAGGGTGGCTTGCTCCCTGTTTATATATGGTAGTTCTGAGCTTGGTTGTTTTCTTGCAGACATTTCATTACCAAACTAGGTAACGTCATCAGTGCTAAAAGGGAATGGAGTTTGAGGAGAGGAGGAGGAGGAGGAGGAGAAGGAAGGGGAGGAGGAGGAGGAGGAAGGGGAGGGGGAGGACCATGGGATCTTTGGTGCTCTCTGAGCTTGGTGGTTTCCTTGCAGACATTTCATTACCCAACTAGGTAACATCATCAGCGCTCGTGAGGGTGGTTTGCTCCCTGTTTATATATGGTAGTTCTGAACTTGGTTATTTTCTTGCAGACGTTTCATTACCAAACTAGGTAACGTCATCAGTGCTAGTGTGATCTGCTCCCTGTTTATATTCAGTAGCTCACCCTGCAACCAGCACCCAGACCCTAAATTCAGATAAGCAGGGATTAACACTAGACAAACAAAGTAGGTAACATCGTAGGTGCTGGAAGGGAGTGGGGTTTGTTCCCTGTTTATATAAAGACGCTTGTCCTGTCACTGTTGGCGGAGGTGTGGGTAGTTCCTTGATGTTGTGGTCCGCCGGCGGCCCATGCAGTTGATCATGGATCCCGAGGATGATGAGGCGGTTGTGGCGAGGTACCATCGGCCCGTGTACCTGGCACCTGAGTCAGAGAGCGAGGAGGTTGGAGGGGACTCGGTGCCAGAGGCTGAGAGTCAACCAGGGCCTTCTGTACCTCCTGAGGAGCCCATCAGGGCCGAAGAAGAAGAGGAGGAGCCTCTTCTTCTCGATGCTCGGGCACGCAGGGCTGCTAGAAGACAAGAGTGGCTGCTCAGGAGGAGGTCTCCTCGAGAGTAGAGCTGCAGGCTAAGTGGCCACACCCTTAGACTATTTAAGCCCTGACCACACAGAGCCTCCTTGCAGGAAATCTTGCTCTTTGTGACTCCAGTCTGCTCGTGTACTTGTTCCAGTACGGGTCTTATTTCCTGCATTTCTAGTTCGGGGAGTATTGCCAGAGACAGTCAGACCTGATCATAGTGTCTCTTGGACTCCGGCCAGNCTGCATTCCTAGCTCTGGGAGTATTGCCAGATACAGTAAGACCTGCTCATTATCTCTTGGACTCCGGCCAGCTGTTAAGACTTTACATTAACAGCAGGGGTTTGAAAAAGACTCTTCTGCCTTTATTTTGTTTTCAATGACTCCTAAGAAGTTATTAGGAGACATTTATTATTAGTAAACGAACAGTGTTTTGCAGTTTGTGTGTGCGAATTATTGGTGGCTCGTCGCTGGGGAAGAACACTTGATTAGGGTATTGTTTTCTGCTTGATTGTTTGTCTGGTGTTAATCCCTGCTTATCTGAATATTGGGTGCCGGGTGCTGGTTGCTGGTTGCAGGGCAAGCCACTGAATAATAAAACAGGGAATAAGTCACACTGACTAGCACCAGCATCCAAGTTGAGAGAGCACCAAGGACCGAACAGTCTTCCTACCACTACTACTCCTCTTTCTCCTCCACTCCGCAAATCCCACTTCCTTCTTTTTTTAGAATAGAATAGAATAGAATAAAATTCTTTATTGGCCAAGTGTGATTGGACACACAAGGAATTTGTCTTTGGTGCATATGCTCTCAGTGTACATAAAAGAAAGCACTGATGATGTTACCTAGTTGGGTAATGAAAGGTCTACAAAGAAACAACCCCCCTCCTCCTCCTCCTCCTCCTCCTCCTCCTCCTCCTCCTCCTCCTCCCGTCTAGCACTGATGGATGTTTCCCAGTTTGGTAATGAAACATCTGCAAGAAAACCACAGGACCCCCCTAGCTACAAATATTATCTTCTATCCACGTTCCTTTTCCGCTGGAGAAGTATTTTTAACAGCCTCTTCTTGGGCGCGGCCCAGCAGGTGAGGCCCCTGCTCGCTTGCTCCCAATTTCTGTCTATGTAGAGCCTCACGATTTATTTCCGTACCGGTAAGATCCCAACAAATCGCATCAACAATAGAGGCTCAAATATTTGTTTCGCCACGAACCCGCCTTTATTATAAAACCACAGTTTTAGCCTATCTTTCCGTGGATCCTAATTAGCTGTCTTTCAATCCACCGTGCACCTGCCTCCGTAGATAACACAGCATTCAGAGACCAATAAATAAATTGCAGGTCAAAATTATTCCAAAGCCTCCCCTTCGAATTCAAGCCATCCCCTTCGCCACACGAAAGCCCCTCTCCCCGATACCAAAAGAACCCTCAAATCCCACTCAAAAACGGTCTGATTACAGGGGCCGTTGGAGTTTAATAATCTGACTGTAATTCAGGCATTTTCAACAGCTCATTAAGGGTTCATTAATATATGGGCCAGCTTTTGAATTATAAATAAGCAGATTAGAAACTCGCTGTGTCGGAATTGTACGGTTAGGTATGCTGGCTAACGGAATAATATCGCAGCTACAATGAAAGGGCTGCCCCAGAGAGCTCTCAGCGCGATAAAAGACAAAGCTTTTTTTCCAGCCTTATTTATTAATTCAGCTCCATGTTTCACCTTGAAAGGAGGGTACTATGCTGGGGTTTTTGTTAACCAGAGGCTTTAAGTCCGATGTTTTCAAAACATGCCCATCACAAAGAAACATTGAGCCATAATATGGCAAGGGTTTAGGGGTCCAACAGTAAAGAAAGGGTGATGGGTGAGGAGGCAGCCAACGTTCAACCGACCAACTTCCAAGATAATGCTTCTACAAAAAAGAAAAGTCCAAAATTTTCATCTCATTCCTGAGAATTAGGAAAGGAAAAAAAGAATAACCAAATGCAGGAGAGAACAAGCCTAGAACTAAGGAGAAATTTCTTGAGAGTGAGAACAATTAAGGCTTGCTTTCAGAAGTTATGGGTGCTCCATCACTGGAGGTTTTCAAGAAGAGATTGGACGGCCATTTGTCTGAAATGGTATATAGGGTTTCCTGCCTGAGCAGGGGGTTGGTCTAGAAGACCTCCAAGGTCCCTTCCAACTCTGTTATTTGGCCCCACAGAATAATGTGTTGATGGATTCATTTGTGGAATATAGGATGTACGGCCCAAGCAATCCCCTGGGTGCTATTTTTCTTTCCAAAAATAAAAATAAATAAATAAAAATCCATGTTCTTCCCGACTTTTCACACTGGGTCTTTGGGATAATGCTAGCTTAGGGGTCCAACCAGAGGTGGGTTCCTCCCGGTTTGCCTGAACCGGTAGCGACCCGCTGGTGACGTCACGATGACGTCACGGATCCGGTTCGGTCGGTGCCGGTCCGTGGACGCCACCATCTTTTTTTTTGAATTTTTTTTTATTTATTTTTTTGAATTTTTTTCCAGGTTTTTTTTCTTCTGCGCATGCGCAGAAGCTGAGTTTCCGGCACTGCGCATGCGTCACCATCTTGTTTTTGGCTTTTGGGGGGGGGGGATTTTTTTTAAAAAAAGTTTTGCACTGCGCATGCGTGGGAGGAAGCAAACCGGCAGCGAGGTCAGTTGGAACCCACCCCTGGGTCCGACCACTGAAAGCGAGGTGTTTACCACTGTACAATAGCACTTAGACTTATATACCGCTTTACAGTGCTTTACAACATTCTCAGATTTCCTTGTGGAGTAGTGCTAAGGGCAAAATGCGTGCGCTACCAGCGATGTGAAGCAGATACGGCCAGGCTCTTCGGTGTATGTGAAGCTAACTAGAGAATGGAGAAAGCCTTCAGGAGAAAGGGATATACGGGTAGTTCTCAAGTTGCAACAGTTCATTTAGTGACTGTTCAAAGTTACAGTGGCACTGGAAAAAGTCACTTATGACTGTTTTTCACACTTGCATCTCCATGGTCACAAATTCAGACGCTTGGCAAATGACTCATCTTTATGACGGCAAGGAGAGAAGGGCATAGTTAAGTCGTTGGAAGCAATGTCCCATCTCCAACTGCCCAAATCTTCCAGTCAGCTGGTAAGACATCGGTTAGTACTGTACTACAGGAGGAAACATAGAAACTGAAGCACCAAGGGAGGGGAAAAAAAGATCTCCTTCTCCTCCTCTCTTTCTCCTCCTCTTTCTCCTTCTCCTCCTTCTCCATATCCTCCTTCTGCTTCTCCACCTTCTCCTTCTCCTCATTGTCTATTTTCTCCTCCTCCTTCTCATATCTTCCTTCTTCTCATCCTTCTCCATATCTTCCTTCCCCTTCTCCTCCTTCTCTTCCTCCTTGTCCTTCTATTCATTGTCCTCCTTCTCATCTTCCTTCCCCTTCTCCTCCTTCTCCTCTTCTTCCTTGTCCTTCTATTCATTGTCTATCTTCTCCTTCTCCTCCTCATCTTCCTTCCCCTTCTCCTCCTTCTCCTTCTCTTCTTCCTTGTCCTTCTATTCATTGTCTATCTTCTCCTTCTCCTCCTCATCTTCCTTCCTTCTCCTCCTTCTCTTCCTCCTTGTCCTTCTATTCATCTAAATTCTCCTCCTCCTCCTCCTCCTTCTCCATATCTTCCTTCCAAGGACCCTGTCCTTGTCCTCTCTCTCCTCCATATCTTCCTTCTCCTCTTCCTCTTCTTCTTCCTCCTCTTCTTCTTCCTCCACCTCCGCCGAATACACAACTCAAGCTTCCGCTGTTCAACTTGTACAAGTCATAGATTTCAGCTCTACCCCCAAGCCATCTTATCTCCTACCCTAAGTGGCAAATGCCACGTGGCAGGGAAGTTGCAAAACCCAACATTCCCGTGCCACAATCGGAAGTGCCACACCCTTCCTCGTGCGTTTCTCGCTGGGGCTTCTCTCCTGAGTTTTAATAATTTTTTGGGGTGGGGACATGGAGGAGGAGGAGATCTACAAGACAACCATCCGCCCTGTCGCACTGCATGGCACTGAATGCTTGGCAGCAACAACAGGGACCGAAAGCTCTTTCCATGCCATGGAAATGCGAATGCTCCGTTGGCTATCGGGCATCTCCCTTCCTGACCACATCACAAACGACACCATTCGACAACATTTTGGTGTGGCACCGATTCTAGAGAAGATGAGAGGAGGCCGGCTCCACTGGTATGGACACGTCTAGACCTGCCACCGTGGCCAAGACTGCCTACCAACTAGAAGTCAACGGCTGGCGACCTCGCGGGCGGCCAAAACAGAGATGGCGAGACACCATCAACAAAGATACGCCTGCGCCTTGGAGACGCAGCTGACCGTGCAAAGTGGCGTTCAATGATCCGAAAAGCGGACCCTGTGCTTGCGGGAATATGCTAGGGAGGAGGAGGAGGAGGAGGAGGAGGAGGAGGAGGAGGAGGGGGGGGGCCGTAAAAGAAACTACTTAAAAGACAGGCTTGGGAGGCTGATCCGCTTGGTGCTCGCAGCCCTTCCTGACTCGATGTCACTTCCACGCCTGCTTAAAGGTGATGGGCTAACATCGGGCATGTTTGTCATGTCAGGTATATTAAATATAACGTGGCGATGCTCTGCACATTTCCCCACCAAGGCGGTTGTCACTTTTGCTTCACTCATTCTCTATTGAGGAAAAATGCAGCACTGGGAATTTACAAGGCTTTTCAGTTAAATGGACATAAATCACAGGTTTCATTCAAAGCGAATAATCACTGCCCATAAAGACCTACTTGTCTGTTACCATATATTACAGCAGAGTTCCTGTGAGCAATAATGCAGCCATTCACGGCAAAAGGAAAACAGAGCGAGACATTAAGAGATGACATGTAATCCTGTTAGGCGCCTGACGTGGGAAGGGAGCCTGACATTTTTATCATATATGTCCATTTCCATTTGGACAATCAGCAGAATAAAAATGATTACTTCGCCTGGCGGAATCTACCTTCCCTTCCTAAAACAGGCCGGCCAGATTTGTTTATATGCTGGGAAAGCGGCTTACGAGGAATTCATAAATCTCCAGGTTGGAAGCGTTTCACCTTCTGATGCCTGAACTCAACAAGAAGATTTCAAAGGTTCCCATTCATATTTCTTAGATGGGTTGTCTTCCTCTTTGCCATCCACAACAGAGGGAATAATGGTCAACTTTGAGGCGAGAGGAGCAGCAACGAATCTAGTACGGGGATAAACTTTATTCCGCGCTAAATGTTTACGGAGACTCTGGGTATATCCAAGTTACGGTTGTCCCAAAGGTGCTTTTTCAAAAGGCGACTGGACTTTTGTTTTTTCCGTGAAGACGTTTCACTTCTCATACAGGAAGCTTCTTCAGTTCTGAGAGCCGAGGTGGCGCAGTGGTTAGAGTGCAGCACTGCAGGCTACTTCAGCTGACTGCTAGCTGCAGTTCGGCAGTTCAAATCTCACCGGCTCAAGGTTGACTCAGCCTTCCATCCTTCCGAGGTGGGTAAAATGAGGACCCAGATTGTTGGGGGCAATATGCTGACTCTGAACCGCTTAGAGAGGGCTGTAAAGCACTGTGAAGCGGTATATAAGTCTAAGTGCTATTGCTATTGCTATTGAACAGAAGAAGCTTCTTGGATGAGAAGCGAAACGTCTTCAGGGAAAAAACAAAAGTCCAGTCGCCTTTTGAAAAAGCACCGTTGGGTTTATTCCATGCTTAGCTCACTTCTACAATTCAAGGCCGACTAGCCCTGTATTCCATTAACAGATGACCATTTCTGATTGATGAAGAATGAATTTTTGACCTCTGCATAGTCTTTACACCAGGGCTGGTACACCAGGTGACTTTCTGGCTGCATCCCAAACGCAGAACGTCCCCCAAAAAAAGAATTTTAAGTCTCTGTAGTTTATCTTTCATATATTATAATTCAGATGGAAGACAATATTTGTAGTTCAGGGTTGACATGAGTGGTCTTTGGTGTCCTCTGAGCTTGGTTGTTTTCTTGCAGACGTTTCATTACCCAACTAGGTAACACCATCAGTGCTAGGTAACGTCATCACTTAGCCCTGATGAAGTTACGTAGTTGGGTGATGAAGTCTGCAAGAAAACAACCAAGCACAGAGAACAAAAGACCAGGTCCACAGACTCAACTTTAAACATATTTACAGTGGTGGGATTCAAAAATTTTTACTACCGGTTCTGTGGGGCGTGGCTTGGTGGCCATGGTGTGGCTTGGTAGGCGTGGCTTGGTGGGCATGGCAGGGGAAGGATACTGTTTCTCTCTGAGTTTGGTGGTTTTCTTACAGACGTTTCATTACCCAACTAGGTAACATCATCAGTGCTACAAGGGTTTGGTCTCTGTTTTTTTTTTATTTGCCCCTTGTATAAAGGGAGCAAAGCCCACTCCCTTCTAGCACTGATGATGTTATCTAGTTGGGTAATGAAATGCCTGCAAGAAAAGAACGCAGCTCAGCGCTACTGTATATAAACAGGGAGCAAACCTCCCTCCCTCCTAGCACTGATGATGTAATTTAGCTGGGTAATGAAACGTCTACAAAAAAAAAACCCACCATAGTTCAGAGAGCACCAAAGACCCCACAGTATAATTCAGACAACCCTCAATACATATCACGGCTTTGCTTCTAAAGAAACACACCTCACCACACTACTTTTCTGGCACGTCTAAGGAAGTTTCTAGTCCACAAGGATATTTATGTTGCCAACTCAACCACCCACCCCAACACCTACTAAGTTCTAAATAGTTGCAATCGACTAGAAAAATCCTTTGGGGGGGCTAAAAGATAGCCGATATATTTTTTTTTCAAGTACCCAATCAAATTTTTAGAACATCCTCCAACTTCTAACCCAGGGGAACCAATCCAGCATCTAATCCAATAAACTAGGGAAATATACAGTATTTATTAACCGTAATCAAAAACAAGAGACAAAAGCAATGGAGAAGGAAAGCAACGGAGGCTCTTTTGAGATTTGAGAGTCCTGGCTAAATATTCTTAGTCTGAAAGTTTACAACCTCAAAATATAAAAATAAAATGTTTCTTCCCCCCCCCTCCCCAAAAAAACAAATCTTTCCTGTGATTACCGGTTTGACCAGATTTATAGCCTGGCACTCTTCTTTTCATGGGAACATGAAGTAACTTTTTATATAGATACTGAGAAAATATACACTAACTGGCGGCACTTTTTTTTATATATATATAAATTGAGTTCTTTCCACGGGTTTTTATGTGGGTTACATTTATGACTGGCGATAAATTGCTGCCAGGTTTGTCTGGTTTTATGGCTTCGTTCCCCTTTCACTTTCTCCCAACCGATCTCTGAGTTCCGGCAGCTTTCACTTCTCTTTTTTCTTGCTTGGAATTCCCACTTAGCACTAAAATGCTGCCTTCAGTCAGTCCAGGTTGCAATGAATAAGAAGAGAGAGCCATACTTTATCAGGTCTTTGTTTTCGGTTTCTCCGCCCGGAGATCTTGCAGCAGTGGGTTCGATAACCAGCAGTGGGTTCGATAAAACTTAAAAAGGGTTATTAAATAGCCTGCTTTTCTGTTATGTTCTGAAAGCAAGAAAGAAAAACGAGAGAAGCACCCACGAAGAGAGTTAGCCGTAGTACCCACACCATCACAAAGCAAACATAGAACATAGAACAAACAGAGTTGGAAGGGACCTTGGAGGTCTTCTAGTCCAAATCCTTGCTCGAGCAGAAGACCGGGCCTATACCATTCCGGACAAATGGCTGTCCAGTCTCTTCTTGAAAACCTCCAGTGATGGAGCATCCATAACTCCTGGAGGCAAGTTATTCCACTCATTAATTGTTCTCACTGTCAGGGAGTTTCTCCTTAGTTCTAGATTGCTTCTCTCCTTGATCCCGAACGCCATCACTCTGCTAAACAAATAATTCCCTCAACACTGTCAAACTATTTACTAAGTCTGCACTACTATTAATCTTCTCATCGTTCCCATCTCCTCCCACTAATGACTGTATGACTGTAACTTTGTTGCTTGTATCCTTACGATTTACATTGACTGGTTCCTAATATGATTTGATTGCTTATTTGTACCCAGACTATCATTAAGTGTTGTACCTTATGATTCTTGACGAACGTATCTTTTCTTTTATGTCCACTGAGAGCACATGCACCAAAGACAAATTCCTTGTGTGTCCAATCACACTTGGCCAATAAATAATAATTCTATTCTAGTCT
>QLTV01002928.1:12334-26914 GCA_003457575.1 Thermophis baileyi | reverse complement strand
CATACAGTAATTCAAATATTTCTGTATTCTATCTTTCTTATTTTTTTTCTATTTATATCTCTATGTATATGCCTATATATATATATATATATATATATATATATATAAAACAATTTAAGTCGCTGGACTATACAAGTAGAAAATATCTCTCCCAAAAGGATATTCTGCAAAGCATCTAATTTCTTCTCTGGCTCAATCCTTGCAAATAACGCTGAAGTTGATCATTTTGGAAAGAGATCAGCTAACCCAAGACCTGCAAATAGCTCGGTAATCAAAAAGAGATTTCCACTCAGATCTCATCAACCACACTTATTTGCTGAGCAGGGCAAGCATGACATCACCATTAGGCTCCAGAAATGCTTTAAAAGGATGAGCAACCTCCACTAAAATTTAAGGAACTAGAGAGAGAGAGAGAGAGGTGGAAAACTCTACTGGATGCTCTTCTGAAGGGAAAGGTTTCCCTGCCCGACTCTAGAGGACGGTGCTCATCTCTGGGTTTTGGCCAGCGCTGTCCGAAGACATCTTCTGTGGTCATGTGTCCAGCATGGCTATACACCAAAGGCACACGGAATGCTGTGACCTTCCCACCAAAGTGGTACCTATTTATCTACTCGCATTTGCATGCTTTCGAACTGCTAGATTGGTAGGTGCTGGAGCAAGGAACGGGAGCTCGTCCCGTCGCGCAGCACTCGGGTCTCAAACCCGGCTGTCAGCTTCCCAGCTGACAACCACAGCATCTTTAACCGCTGAGCTATCGCGCGCATGTACACACACACACACACACACGGATGCTCTGTAGAGGAAAAGAAATAAAAACTGCAGAATGATACCAAGAGAAAGCACGTTGGATGTGTGTACCGTGTCAAAAAGGAGAGTCCCCCTTTCTCATTCTATTCTATTCTATTCTATTCTATTCTATTCTATTCTATTCTATTCTATTCTATTCTATTCTATTCTATTCTATTTCCATTCCATTCCTTATTCTATTCTATTCCTTATTCTATTCCATTCCATTCCGTATTTTCTATTCTGTTCTGTTCCATATATTCTATTCTATTCTATTCTATTCTATTCTATTCTATTCTATTCTATTCTATTCTATTCTATTCTATTCTATTATTCTATTCTATTCTATTCCGTTCCACGTTCCTTTCCACGTTCCGTTCCATTCCATTCCATTCCATTCCATTCCATTCCTTATTCCATTCCATTCCATTCCTTATTCCATTCCATTCCATTCCATTCCATATTTTCTATTCTATTCTATTCTATTCTATTCTATTCTATTCTATTCTATTCTATTCTATTCTATTCTATTCTATTCTATTCTATTCTATTCTATTCTATTCTATTCTATTCCATTCTATTTTGCGACTTTGGGATTTTTATCAACCGACAGCCAAGACCATCGCAATCAAAACTTGCAGGATCCATTTTTCTGAAGTTGCCTAACCCTGGAGGGCCATATCAAAGGCTCGGTTTCAGACCCTGCCAAATCGCAGGGAAAATGACGGGAAACCTGTAATTTAGGGAAGCGGTGCCAGCCTTTCCCCCCGTATGATCCAATTCCCGACGGCTTCGCTGTAGGCCTCGCTAATAACAATATTGCTCTCTTCAGCATGGGCTACGGTGCCAGGCTCCGCTTGGCATCAGTGCTGGAAAACGAGCTGATTTGTGAAACTCATCGGACTGTGTAGGATTTGGTGTCTGGGAAACAACGGCAGGTAGTCCTCGACTTATGACCGCAATTGAGCCCAAAATCTCTGCTGCTAAGTGAGACAGTTGCCTATTTGCTTTGTCTTGTTGATTTCTTCCAAGAGTTGCCACTACGTGTTTCTTTTAATTTGTTTGAAATATCTATATAACGTTTTTCATTAAAAAAAACAACAACAATTCTCAAAGGGGTCTATTGTGAAAGCTTTAAGTTTAATAAAAGAGTCAATCAGCTTTATAAAAACCATTCTACCATGTTTACAGGGAGGGAGGGAGGGAGGGAGGGAGGAAGCAGAGGTGGGTTCCTTCCGGTTTGGACCAGTTTGCCCGAACCGGTAGCGACCCGCTGGTGATGTCACAATGACATCACGGATCCGGTTTGGTCGGTGCCGGTCCGTGGGCGCCGCCATCTTTTTTTTGAATTTTTTTTGAATTTTTTATTTTTATTTTATTCTGCGCATGTGCAGAAGCCGAGTTTTCGGCACTGCACATGCGTCACCATCTTGTTTTCGGCTTTTTTTGGGGGGGGGGGGGATTTTTTTTTTTATTTTTTTGCGCGCGCGCGAAGGAAGCAAACCGGCAGCGAGGTAAGTTAGAACCTACCCCTGGAAGGAAGGAAGGAAAAAAGGATTATAGATGGTTTTAGGTAGAGTAGAATGAAAAGTGCCAAAGTCTCCCAGACAAACAAGGTATCCAATCACATCCACCACCATCGGTTTCAAATACACCACAAAGCTTTCAAGGGTTTTTTTCCTCTCTGCCCCCAGATCCCCCCCCTCCCCAAAAGTGGTTGCTAGCCCAGCCAAGAACAATTACGCCCCTTCTGAATTATGGCACCCAATAAACCGAGATGACGGCCATATGCAGCCAAATATTTTGGCAACTAAAAAAGGGGGGGGGGAGGAAGAGGGGGGGAAGGAGGAAAGGAAATGTAAAAACCATCCGGGATTAAAGAAATGAAGGAACAAAGATGCTCTTTGTAGACTCAGCCCTTCAGAGCTGGGTGCTCAGGTCCCATCTGAAGCCACCCAAGGCAGCTCATCCGAGAAACGTTGTCAGTGAGTGGCACCCGCGTTCAGCCCCCGATCTTCTCTTCGCAGGCATGGTCTTCTCCAGCTGCAGCTTAATTTCCTGTGACTTGCCTAATTACTGTAATTAAGGATTAATTGCCATTAATTATTCACACATAAGCTCATCGCAAATCATGGGGTAAATGTCTTATGAAAGCTGCCATACAAACCGTGTATAAACAGAGTGGAAGGCTGCAGGCAGGCAGATCTATCACTCAGCCCCAAAGCAAATTTTTGGAGCTTCTCTTACAAAAACAGCGATAACTCTTCAAAACTCGACAGCCCCTTTTGCAGGTAGACCGGTTACCAAGAAGGCTTTCCAGCAAGAGAGCCTGCAACTTGCTCTCGTTTTTTTTTTATTTTTTTATGACTACTATAAATGCCCTTTTGATCCTTCCTTCTGTTCTTTTTTTTTTTTTTTAATGCTCCTCAGTGCCAGGGTTCAAGTTTAGGATAGGCAGTGTCGTGCTGTTAGAAGGAATGTGTAAGGAGAAGAGCTGGAAGGCGGAGTTAAATGTGTCATTAGTTTGGAATCATTGCATCACCACAAAAGTCCAGCCCCTGTGAATTCTGTTGACCCTTATCTAGTGCTAATTTAGCTTTGACTGCTGGTTGCCTAGATTCTTGTGCATAGGTAGTAATAATAAACTGAGAGAATTTGTAGCTCAGGGTTGAAATGTGAGGCCCTTGGTGCTTTCTGAGCTTGGTTGTTTTCTTGCAGACGTTTCATTACCCAAACTAGGTAACATCATCTTTCATTATGCTTATGTCCATGTTTCATCCAAGCACCCACAATTCCTTCCTGAACTCCATATATCCCTTTTTCCTCTCCAACGGTCTGCTTTGCAAGATAGCCCAGACAGCAAGCACGCCTAGGTGAACTAATTCTACTAATTCTTGTAAGGTTACAAAATTTTGCATGTCTGGAAATTGTAAGAAGAAGAGTGGCAGAACCTGGAGGTGGCGTCCAAAGAGGAATCAGCCTAGAATCCCTACGTAGTCACAAGCAAACTAAGTCCAATCTCCCTTGAATTCCGTTGACTCTTATTTCACTCCAAACAAGTGCTGACTGTTAGTTGAGAAGATTCCGATGAAGATTCCCTTGCTTTTCGCAATAAATCAGTTTAATGACACCTTCATGTGTAGACCTAATCTTTCTCACCCGATGTTTCTCCCCTATTGACTGTACGGCCCCCAAAACTAGGGAAGGTCCCTTCTGAGACATTTACCATGCTCGTCTTTTTGCTGAGGGCTCAGCTGCCTCTTATCCCACCGTTTCCCCTGGCTGTGGCTCTTCCTCTGTCTCCCAAGGTCATTCCCACATCCCATTACACCAGCTTTAGATTATTTTATATACAAACTGGAAAATAAAGATGAAAACGGCATCCTCGGCTCCTGCCAGCGGGTTTCAAAATTCAATTTAACAAAAGAATAAACCGCTTGGCTCGTTCGAGGGGCGTGGGAAGAGAAAGGGACCTCCCTCCATCGCCAGCCTAGATCAGAAGGAGAAAGGATGCTCCAGGAAATTCAAATGTTAGCCGGCAGAATGCCGATCTAATTGTTATGTTAGCACCTTCTGCGGCAAATTAATGCATGAAACATTTTCATTTTGGTACATAAGTTCGCGCGTGTCTGAGTTAAACATTTATGTTAATGGCCCTTCTGGCAACTCCGCAACGTTTCAAATCGTCTTGTTGAACAGGCTCGTCTTCTGAAGATATCAATTAGCTGTTCCCTCCCCTCTTCTTCCTCTCCGCCCTCCACCCCAAATATCTCCCGACTGTTTCCTACCTGATCTGGGGGACGTGCTTGGGGAGAGGTGTGTGAAGGAAAGAGAGAAAGAGAGGAAAGCAGTTCGCGGCTTTTTTTTAATGCTTGGGTAGCTTCAAAGCATGCAATAAGTATGCGCTGAGAATCTGATTAAATATGTATCGCCGCTAGCAATGTAATCTGTATTATAAAAGGTTGGGGAAGGGGGTGGGATGGGTGGGAGCGAAAGACAACAACCGTAGCAGTGAGAAAATCACCACACCGATTTGGCATCCGCTCGGATGAAACCACAACAGTGTTTTCTGTTGTGGGGCCGATATTGTGGTCCCACCTGTTTGCAGACGGTGGGTAGGAAAGCAAGAAAAGTGTGTTTATTACAACTTCTGGAGGCAAGCCGTTCCACCGATCGATACCTCTGTACAAAAATCTAGTCAAATAACTGGTCAAAGCTAAATTGGCCCTAGATAAGGGTAAAGGGGGAACTGGGCTTGTGTCTCTTGTGAGACATAATGACTCCAAACTGATGACACGTTTAACGCCGCCTTCTAGCTCAGCCTGCTCTTCTTCTAAACTCTCCCTTCAAATCACAGTTATAGAATTGTGGAGTTGGGGGAAAAAAATCATCCTGTAGGACAGAGGTTTCAAACCTTGGCAACTTTGTGGACTTCAACTCCCAGAATTCCTCGGCCAGCTGGCTGAGGAATTCTGGGATTTGAAGTCCATAAGTCTTAAAGTTGCCAAGGTTGGAGACTCCTGATGTAGGAGAACCAACCGAACCACCCTTAAGAAGTGGTTGTCCTCTTATAAAGCCTCCAGAGATGGAGAACCCATAGCCCCCATAATATTTCACTGCTCTGCTCTTATTTAGCCATCATTAGAGCCGAGGTGGCGCAGTGGTTAGAGTGCAGCACTGCAGGCTACTTCAGCTGACTGCTAGCTGCAGTTCAGCGGTTCAAATCTCACCGGCTCAAGGTTGACTCAGCCTTCCATCCTTCCGAGGTGGGTAAAATGAGGACCCAGATTGTTGGGGGCAATATGCTGACTCTGTGAACCGCTTAGAGAAGGCTGTAAAGCACTATAAAGCGGTATATAAGTCTAAGTGCTATTAAAGGGGTTGTGCTTTTTTTTCGCTTTTAATTACAGATTATGTTACTGGGGGAAAATATCCCCAAAAACCAAAGGTTGCAGTCCCAGAAATAACTTAAATAAGCAAACCAACGCAGTCTTCTCTGGAAAACCCTCTTCCACTGGTAAACCTGTCATTAAGTAAAGAGCAATTTCCCTGAAGGAAACACCACTTGAAAACTACCTGATGCTATCAAACCCAACTCCGTTTCCTGAGAGGATTTCTGAGAACAGACAAAGAAGCCGAGCTAACAGCCCCTTTGTTAAATGAGGTGGAGAAAAGGGGCATCCAGAATGATTGTCTACAGAAGGGCCCCCTGGTGAAGCTGCTAAGATGTTGGGGGGCTTTGGAGCTCAAAGGGGAGGCAGGTAAGAGGAGATTTGAAAGACATGTATAAAATCTTGGCCAGGCATGGTGGAAAAACGTGGTCGGGGAGAATGTTCTCCAGAGGATCGCCCACTGAAATAAAACTTAAGAAGATCCAGTCCAAGTAGAAGGACACACCGCTAAGACCTCACTGCTGCCAGATCTGAGGTGGCCATCAGCCTTTCATATTAAGGGACAACGGTATATCCAAATGACGGTTGAATGTTACAAATAAATTATGCATGTAGTATGTCCTGCATTTCTGCTTCTTCCAGGGTTAGACAAAGCTACCAGAAGTTACAGGTAGACCTCAACTCACAACCACCGTTGAGCCCAAAATTTACATTGCTAAGCGAGACAGTTGTTAAGTAAGTTTTGCCCCATTTTAAGTGACATCACCAGTTGCCCAGTTGGAGGGGGGGTCCTTTCATGTCCCCAACAGGAGCTGGAGTGCCCACAGCCACTCTTGGGTCTCAAACGCGGGCTTGCTAACCTCCTGCCCACTCGAGCCGCTGTGCTCCTATGGTTGGGTTACATACCACAATGACCTCATCCACACAAACCCACAAGGCCCTAGTGCCGGGATGGCGAACCTATGGCACGTGTGCCCAAAGTGGCACGCGAAGCCATGTCACCTGGCACGCGCGGCCTTGCCTGTTTGTCTTCCGGGTTTCTGGCACGCATGCGTGCGCGACGATCATCTGTCCTTCGCACGGGCGGCAGTGCCGAAAACCGGCGTGCGCATGCGCGCCGGCCAGCTGATCGTCAGGAGCGCATGCGCGCTAGAACCCGGAAGTTCAGCTTTTCCGGAGCGCGATCCCTTCGCGTGCACGGCAGTGCCGAAAACCGACCTGTGCATGCACGCTGGCCAGCTGATCGTCGGGCGCGCATGCGCGCTAGAACCCGGAAGTTCAGCTTTTCCGGAGCGCGGCCCTAATGAGAGCGCGCACACACACGATGTTTCCGCACAACCTTTTCAGCACTCTGTGCCGAAAAGGTTCGCCATCACTGCCCTAGTGCAACCCACAAAGTCAGGCCATGCTTCTCGCAGGTCTCAGCAGGTAGACAAGCAGATATAGATACTATATATTTTTTTCCATAAAACCATCTATTCCTGCTAAAAGGCCCGGGGTTACTGCATAGCAAGACAAGTCTCCTCCACGAATGGAGTGCGTTTCAGAAATGAAAAGGAAACCTGAGCTTTTTACATAAGAGAGCTGGATGCCCAGTTAATCTTGCCCTCTCTCGCTGAAAGCGATACCTTTGAAAAATGTAACAGCTCTGACAGAAATGCTATTATTCTTGAAATATGGGGCTAAACATTACAGAGTAAAAGCATTTTCCCACTTGAATTAATTACATTTGACCTCGTCTTGTTCTTGCCCCCGTTCCAGAGGCACACAACCTTCTCGGTTTCTCCTTCCAAAGTCCCCCTCCCTTCCTGTAATCAGAGAGGAAATTTAGCAAACTTCGTTTCTATCTGATTGTCCCAAAAGTGCTTTTTTTTTTTTCCAAAAAGGCAAAGTGGACTTTGTTTTTTTCCTCGAAGACGTTTCGCTTCTCATCCAAGAAGTTATGAACTGAAGAAGCTTCTTGGATGAGAAGCGAAACGTCTGAAGAACCGAAAAAGCTTTCTAGGGAAGAAGCAAAAACATCTTCAAGGAAAATAAAAGTCCAGATGCCTATTGAAAAAGCACCTTTGGGACAACCAGGACCTCGATCACTGACAATCTTTCACAGACTTCTCCTGGATGTTATAATTCAACAGGTGTTTGTAGAGCCCAAAACTGCTTGCAGCCATAGACACAAAGAAAGAAGGGTTGATACCATCTACTTGCAGCGAGCAAATTGTCGTAAGCATTCAAAAAAAAAGGAAAGCCAGTGGGAAAGGAACAGAAATCCCAAAGCTTGCCCAGATAGTGCCCGATTCCAAACCACACATGACTATCTACACCCATTTAATCTTGGATGGAGACTTTTGATTGGGCTGTAGGCAGGGGTGGGCTTCAAAAATTTTAGCAAGGGGTTCTCTGCCCGGTTGCTGGGTGGGTGTGGCCATGGTGGGCGTGGCCTAGTCGGCCTCCTGCACCACGGCGGGGAGGGGGCTTTTTGCCCTCCCCGGGCTCTGGAGGCTTTCCTCAAGCCTCCCCCAGGCTCCGGAGGCCCTCTGGAGGCCAGAAATGGAACGTCCGGTAGGCCCGTTTTTCGCCCTCCCCGAGCCTCCGCGTGCGCCCTGCACTTACCTGCATCCAAAACAGGCCACATGGGGACTCCTGGGAGGGGAGGGGTGGGCAGGGCGGGGCCAGCCAGGAGTGGGATTTGGGGGTTCTCCGAACTGCACAGAATCTTAGCTAGAGGTTCTCCCGAACCCCTGCAAACCCCCAGCAGCCCACCCTTGGCTGTAGGACAGGGGTGGGTTCCACTTACCTTCCCTACCGGTTCGCATCGCGATGGAAGTGCGCGTTTTGCGCGCGCGCGCTTGCTTCGCTTGCACGCGCGCCTACATCACGTCAGGGAAATGACCCTCTGCGCATGCGCAAAGGGTTCTTTGCCAGCCGCGGCGACCGGAGAACCGGTTCGGGGGCGTGGACAGCTGGCGATCGCTGCCGGTTCGGCGAGCGGATGGAAATTTCCGCCACCGGTAGGGGAGAACAGGTCCGAACCGGCAGCACCCCACCACTGCTGTAGGACATCCTTGGATGAATTTCAAGCCTTCCACTTCATCTCCTCAAATTAACAACTATCCTTTAGGGAGAGGGTGAGAACAGAAGAAGCAGAGAGGCTAATTCAGCACACATCTGTTTCATGCAAATGCCACGGCGTCTTCTTAAGGAGGGCAATGGGAGTTGGGGGAGGGGGGGTGTCCGTCTCGAGTCTCTTTTTCAGCTCACAAAGCAGCAGTGAGCGAACTATGTTCACAGTGTGAACTTTGGGGTTCGAGTGAACCCCAAAAAAGAAGAAAGAACCAAGATCATTGTAGTTCCAGAACTCTTCGTTTGAATTTGGTTCAGAAGGACCCACACGCCCCCTGTCCATTCCTCTGCAGGCTTCATCAGCCAAGTATGTCATAGATCGCCATTCTTATAGAGAGGGAACACAATTCCACGAGAAGGAGAAAATGTCTCCATTTTCTCCGTCACAGGAGATCCAAAACTAAACAAACCAACCCCAACCCAAGTCATTTTCAAGACCCCAGCTGTTTTCAAAACTCACCATCCCCTGCTCCCTTTGAACAAAGTGTTATCAATAGCCCACAGAAGCCTTCCCTTACTTGGATTCCATCCAGATCATGAGCCTTCAACTCCCAGAATTCCTCACCAGGATTTGGCTACTGCTGAGAATGTTGGGAGTTCAAGTCCTGACTTCCGGATTGAGCTCAGGTCTGGAAACACCGTTCTAGCAAATGAGCGTCCTGGAGATTTAGGTGTAGGAGATGTAGAGACAGAGCCTGGGGGCGGAGTCAAGAGAGGAATCAGTCCGGAATCATTGCGTTGCCGCAAGCTATTCAAGTCCAGCTCCCCTTCAATCTGTGAACCCTTATCGAGCGCCAATTTAGTGCTGACTGTTAGTTGACTACATTCTTGTGTTTAGGCATGAGCAATAAATCAGCTGAACTGGAATTTAATGTGTGGTCCAGATTCTTCAAGCCTAAAGAGGACACCGTGAAATCCAACTGAGTCCAATTCTTTATCTCCTTATGGACAGAGTCCAATGGACAGAATCTTGCCAGACTAAAGCTAAAATCTTCTAGCGCAATAGATGTACCCTGAGAGATTCTAGGGTGTAGCTCCCTTGAACCCCTTCCTTCTCCCATCATCCAGTTCAGGATTGTGCAGTCTCTTCTTTTTGGGCTCTTGTGCTGCCCGGCCTTCCTGGGACGCTGCGATACTCTTGCTAGAATTCACACACACACACACAAACACACGCGCACACCTTCCCCATGTGTCCATTCCATCCCACCAAGAGAATTTGTTTTCTGGCTTTGTGAGCTTAACTGCTGAACCAGCGCCCGACACCAGCCTACAAACAATGCTGACTCCCACCTGAAGTCCAGACATGAAACAAAAAGTCAACCTTGAATCACCTCACCTGTACACAGGTATAATTCAGAGCAGCAATTTATCTGAATCTCCCTTCTCTTAAGCTCAGAGATGTTGGATCCCCCCCCCTTCCCTAGCCAGTTCCACCTCGTTGACATGAACCTGCAATTAAGAAACGCCGAGGGACGTAGCAATCATGGCAAAACCAAGATATATTTTTTTTTTTTGTAGCAGAAAAGGGCAAGGCAAGCTAATAGATTTTTCAAATCTGAAAAAAAAAAAAAAGGGGGAGGAGGGGCAAGGCAAGAAAATAGATTTTACAAAAAAAAAAAAAAAAAAAAAAGAAGTAGTAGAAAGGTCTCAAATTACTGCCTCGGAGAAGCCAAAGAGAAAGCAATCTGGGGTGGGGGTGGGGAATTTACAAGAGGGAGCAAACCTTGAGCAGTGACCAACCAATAGCACCTCCTACGTGAATGAAAAAAAAAACAACAACAACAACCCAAAATTAGGATATTTTGTACCCGAGGAGCTGAACGAGATGGGTTTGAGTTCAGTTTTCGGGGAAGTGTTGGCTCTTAGGCACAGAAATACAATTCCAAAATTGCAATCTGCGGTTTTTGCAATAAACACCCAAGATGGATGAAGATACAGATGGGGTCATTCAAAGCCTATAATATCTTTCTGAATAAGGATTCTGGAAGGTGCAAGCCCAAACACACTCCAAGGATGCCAGGAAGGAAGGAAGATTGTCCAAAAGAGATATGTGCAGCCAATCCATATTCCCACTGATAACACAGAGCCTGCATTTTTGTTTTCTCACCTACCTCATTTGTATTATTATTATTATTTTAGAGAACAATACAAATTCGGCAGCTGGAATGTCTTCCTGAGATCACCTGACCTATGCAGGGAGAGAAATAAATCTCACCGGCTTTTTTTTAAAAAAATGAAGCCCTGTGCATTCATTGCAAACGAAGATAAACCAACCTTTCTGCTGAAAATCTCTGGATTGTTGTTGTTATTATTTTAACACGACCGCTTAAAAAGTCAACAAAAACAACTTTGCTCCATCAGAGAGACAAGAGAAGGAACCAGAATTGGGGGGGAACTTTCATTGTCCTATCACAGACTAACCCCAAATCTTTTTTTTTTTTAAATCCAGATACTTCAGAGCGGAATGGGTTAACTCGCCGTAGGGCAACTCACAGCGAAACAATTTAACAATTCATTTTAATTATTGAAAATAAAATAAATGAAACAAAACAAGAAGAATGGTCACAGGCCCATCTCAGAGAGGTTCCCTGCATTATTTCCATTACAACTTTTCCTAACACCATTTCAGGTGTTAGGAATCCAGATTCCCTTGGTTTTTGTAGAGATGTAGTTGCCCTCCGAAATTATACCGGCGCTCCCGAACTGTGAGATTGGCAGCAAATAAACTTGATAAATAAATCAAAACAAACAAACAAACAAATACATACATACATACATACATACAGATCGTCCTCGGCTTACGGCCACAATTGAGCCCAAAACAAATGTAGCAAAGCAAGACATTTGTTAATTTGAATTTTGCCCCATTTTACAACCTTTCCTGTCACAGTTGTTAAGTGAATCACTGCAGCTGTTCAGTTAATAACATGGTTGTTAAATGAATCTGGCTTCCCCATTGACATGGCTCGTCAGAAGGTCGCAAAAGGGGATCACGTGACCCCGAGACACTGTGGCCGTCATAAAATGCACGCCGCTTGCCGAGTGTCTGAATTTTGATCACATGATCACGGGGATGAAAAAAAAAAGGGATTTAGGACCGTTTTCCACACTTACGACCGTTGCAGCCTTCCTCCCCCCCTTGGTCACATAATCAAAATTCAGACACGTGGCAACCGGCTCATATTTATGACGGTGGCGGCATCCCGGGGCCCACGCAATCCCCCTTTGCGACTTTCTGACAAGCAGTCCGTGGGGAAGCCAGATTCACTTAAACGGGTTGCTCATTTAACAACTGCAGGGATTCGCATAGCAAATGTGGCAAGAACGGCTGTAAAATGGGACAAAATTCACCTTAACAAATGTCTCGCTTAGGAGCACAAATTTTGGGCTCCATTGCATTTGTAAGTCGAGGATTACCTGCAAATACATCCTCCGGAGTTACAGCAGTTGTTGTTGTTGTTGTTTTAAGGAGAAGAGAGAGGATACAACAGAGAAGACTCAACTTCCTAAATCCATTTTGAAGCTTTCTTTTCTTTTCTTTCTTTCTCTTTCTTCTTTTTCTTTCTTTCTTTCTTTCTTCTTTCTTTCTTTCTTTCTCTCTTTCCCTCTTTCTCTTTCTTTTCTTGCTTTTCTTGCTTTCTCTTTTTTCCTTCCTCTCTCTCTCTCTCTCTCTCCCCCTCCCTCTCTCTCTCCTCTCTCTCTCCTAGAAGAGCAAATGGGGATGAGGAAGAGAAACCCTCTCTCTCTCTCTCTCTCTCTCTCTCTCTCTCTCTCTCTCTCTCTCTCTCTCCCCCTCCCTCTCCCTCCCTCTCTCTCCCCCTCCCTCCCTCCCTCCCTCCCTCTTTCTTTCTTAATACCTACAAGCTGTTCCTCTTGCAAACATTTGGAGAAAGCAACCTTCTTACAGCCAGCCCCACCTCGGTTTGCTAATTTGGCAAGCCGCTCCGAAAGAAAGGGACTGTGCACCCCAACCTTAATTTTCCAAAAATTACAACGGAGGTAAACGGAGCAGATCACCGATCCCCCCCCCCCTCCCCGGCGTTATTCAAAGCAATGCGCGCTGCCCCGGGTAATTTAGAGACAGCTTCCATAACCAGTATTGGTACATGACAGTCCTATGAAATAATAAACCTTGCTAGCTATAAACATTACTAAATTCTGACACTATTGATTTATTATGTCTAACAGTGACATCAAAACTGAACAACTGACAGAAACAATGTTACAGCTTAAGAGCAGTTTGTCAACGATTAATTCTGCCAAATGGGGTTTTAGGTTTGTGTGTGTGTGTGTGTGTGTGTGTGTGTGTGTGTGTGTGTGTGTGTGTGTGTGTGTGTGTGTGTGTGTGTGTGTGTGTGTTTATATGCACCAGGACTGGATTGTCTTGCAGTTGTCAATCCAAGCAAAAATTATTCCTGCTGTGCAACGACCTGAGACACCCCTCCTTGCAAATGCAGCTGGGGGGGGGGAGAGAGGCAGCCTTTCCATGGGGGGGGCTCCCCCTTGAATTATGCATGTTAATTATGGGCTCACACAAGTTGGGACCCAAACTGGAATAGAGGCCAGCAATGTGGGGTCTTAGCATGCCTGATCTGGGAGAGAAACAAAACCAGGATGAGACATTTTATATATATTTCCTTTCCTTCTTTCCTTTCCTTCTTTCTTCCTTTCCTTTCCTTCTTTCCTTTCCTTTCCTTTCCTTTCCTTTCCTTTCCTTTCCTTTCCTTTCCTTTCCTTTCCTTCTTTCCTTTCCTTTCCTTTCCTCCTTTCTTTTCCTTCTTTCCTTTCCTTTCCTTTCCTTTCCTTTCCTTCTTTCCTTTCCTTTCCTTTCTCCTTTCCTGCAGGGTATGTTTTTCGCTTTTATTTGGACACCCCTGGAAAGCTAAAAAAAAGAAAAAGAAAAAAGAGTCCTTTCCTACCAAGTTTCCTGAAAAATCAGCAAATCCAAAATTTAATCCAATCTTTTTATAGTCTGCTGCTTTGCAAAAGGGGATTTCCTGCAAACAAGTCACCGCTTAGGTTTCCTCGGTGCCCCGGTTTTTTCTCTCCCCCTCTTTTTACAAATCTCCCCCCCCCTCCACGCAGGGCTGTATTTTGGGGCTGTTTATGTGACGGTGTCATATTGTATGACACAATATGATGTGCTGTAAATTTGTTTGATTTCCTCCTCCTAGGCCCTCCCTTCCTTCCTCCCTTTTTTTTTTTTTAACGTTTCTTCCCCCCCTCCCTGCCCGGCTCCAGCGCCTTTAAATCAAAGAGATTTAAACCCGCAAAAGATAGAGAAGCAAAAGCTCTACAGCTTTTCCAATTAAAATTTACAGCGGACAATATAGTAAATTTTATACAGTTGTAATGCTGGCTGCAGTTGTACTGAAATGGGAACTATTGATCAGTCTGATTTCCCAGGATACATAGGGGGTGGGGGAAGAGAATGAGAGAGAGAGGAAATAGAGAGAGAGAGAGAAAAAAACCACACCAGGTTTTTTTCCCCCCCAACAAAAATGCAAGCAAAAAAATAAAATAAAGTTTCATTCAGAAAGCTTTCTATTATGTTTTACTGCCCTCGTTTGGTTCCTGACCTATCTCTCCAAGTAAAATAAAACCATTTTCTCTTCTTATCCGGAAGAGAAATCCTAGCACCTGGGGAACAACCAAGAACTGGTGACATGTTGCAAATAGATTACAAATAGTCTTTGTATAGGAGGAGGAGGAGGAAGAGGAAGAGGAGGAGGAGGAGGAGGAGGAGGAGGAGGAGGAGGAGGAGGAGGACTGTGGGGTCCTT
>QLTV01002927.1:2419785-2442476 GCA_003457575.1 Thermophis baileyi | reverse complement strand
AATACCATCTTGTTTCTTTCATTGGAAAGTGACATGAGTTAAACCAGTTAAAAGAGAACAGCAAAAGAACAGCATCTTGGAAGAATTGATGTGAAGAAATGGATTAGTTAGTTAATCTCCTGCTGTACTCTTTCAACTGGTTTAACTCATGTCACTTTCAAGGTCTCACATTTAGCCCAATCATAGAGATCTGGAAGCCAATCGGGGAAAAAGTGAATTTCTTTGAGTTTCTCAATGTGCTGAAATTAATGTTTTAATTGGTTTTCTATTTTTTTTTCTAGTTCTTTAGAGCCATTTTCTATATTGTAAAATTAGTAGGGCACAAACCTTTTTAAAAGCATTGTTGTACCATTTTGTTTTTTTCTACTTTTTGATAATTTATTTCTTTCATGGAGAAACATAAGCATAAATAATGGGGGTTGCTTCAAACATATTCCAGTTTGTGTTCTGTAGCCCTACAATCTGTAAATTACTTTTGAGAAGGTACTAAGAAGTGATACAGTCCAGCAGCATATTAATCATATGAACTTGCATCTAAAGTTTCAGCTCATAGATGGAATGGATTTTTGAATTGAGAAGTGCCAATCTGTTAATGTTAAGTAGTTACTAAGCTGAAAACATTCAGTTCTCTTGTGACATCATTATACTGAATGAATAAATCCTTTGTCTTGGGCAATTGGTTCTTAAGTAAGGCATCTATGATAGTTAGAAGATATGCCTAGCTATGACAATGCACTGATTAGCTTTTTCTGTCTTAGGCTAGTGGTTTAATGTATTTGACATTAAAGCTATGAAAAGTATTTTTAAAAGGTTCTCAAAAAACATTCATGAGTGCCTATGAATCACCTGTTTTTGGATTGTTAAAGCAGCCAATTCATTTGCAGACTTTAGATGTGCCGCAGAATTTGTTTTGAGTTGTGTCCCATTCGTGTAGAGACAACAAAGGGCAGTTTCCAAAGCAGTATCACAATCTTGTAAATACAAGGTTACTTATTGACAATAGATGTATAATATTTGTTCCTGCAAGGGTTCTGTAAGGTACAAAGTGCGAATTTCATATACGTTGCACATACATTTTCATGGGAGTTCCGATTCATATTTTTGCATTTCACTGGAAGAAAGTATCGGATCCATGATTAACTTAATGACTCGTTTGGAACCACATTCCAGTCCTTTTGGTTAACTTTTCTGCAATAGCAAATAAAACTTCTCCTTTGAGAGATTCTGTCATTTTTATTTTAATTCTGAAGTAGGGCTTGAAGGACAATTCATTTGGTTCAGCAGTACTATGGAGGGGTGCTTAGCCTACCATTATTTTACAGATGTAGATTCACTTCCCATCAAACTATTTGTTGTACTAAAGGAAAAATATAACAAACAGTGGGAAAATTGAGTGGGAAAATAACGTGAAGAAAGAATTATTATTTTTTTTATTTTTCTGTTTTGCACTAGTCTGATAAGGTCTTTTCTTTTGCTTTTCATTATAGAATAGAAAGAAAGACAATATAGTATAACTTGTGCATTAGAGTAAATATGTATTCATTTGATCTTTGTTTGTTTCCAGTGAAATTATCTAAATTGGGCAATGGTACCAATACTGATTTTGTTATAAGCAGTGGTGGGTTGCTGCCGGTTCGGACCGGTTCTCCCATACTGGTAGCGGAAAATTGCATCCGCTCGCCGAACCGGCAGCGATGGCCGGCTGTCCACACCCCCGAACCGGTTCTCAGGTCGCCATGGCTGGAAAAAATCCCTCTGCGCATGTGCAGAGGTTTCTGCGCATGCGCAGAGGGTCATTTCCGCATCGCACGCACAAAACGTGCACTTCTGTCACGATGCAAACCGGTAGGGAAGGTAAGTAGAACCCACCCCTGGTTATAAGATATCTTTTCTAGTTAGAAAATGTACAGTATGATTTTTGGTCTGAGATATTTCTTCATACCTCATATACACCTAAAAATATTCATTATTTAACATCTGGATTGTAGTTCAATAATGGCCATGGAAATAGGAAGTGATAAGATTCCTGGTAAAATACTCATCACCAGCTACCTCTGCAAAAAAACAAACAAACTCCTTCTTGAACTTGGAGAGCTACTGCTACCAAACAATAATAATATCAGTCAATTGCAAAAGGCAGTTTTACTTGGAACAGTTTATATCCTGTGACAATACCATCAAACAACTTCTAACCCAGGTCCTTGGGAAGGACTTGATAGGTGGATAAAAAGGCCAAATGCAATCTAAACATCTGGCCAATTATGCAATCAGTGTTAATATATTAAACTTTAATGCTATTGACTCTCGATGACTTTGGGCAGCTCATAATAATCAAAGAAATTATGCAAAGAAACGACATGATCTAATGGTCTAACAAAGTAAAACTAACTTCGTAGTCTTAAATTTTAATCTAATAAAAGTGAATTTACTTTTTGTGGGACTACTTCAGGTTATGGAACACCAGAGGAGGCTGGCTCCAATTAGGAACGTTCAGACTTAGCCCAGATCCAATTGGTTTGTATTTTCATTATTTAATTTTAGAGCACTCCTATGCCAAATATTAATAGCCTTGCCTCAAAGTTCGCTTGAAAGCAATATTTTTTCTATAAATTGGCAAAATGCTCTAAAATATAAGTTCTGCTGCCCTCAGCCAGGGTGGGAAATTCCATTGTGGCTTCATGCCCATAGCAGGTAGAGTGGAATTTAACGAAGGAAACTGCTGTGTTTTTGTGTTTTTCTGTATGTTTTTCCTTTAAAACCAAGAGCTGGGCAGGCTTCCCATTTGACCTGATATGACCCAAACCAATTGCTTCTTACATAAAAACAACTGCAGGCTTAGAGAATGTAAAAATGTGCACTGTATCTTTTTTCCTCCAACTCTGGGGAGGGAGGAACGGAAGCCCCAAAAATAGAAGAGCTCTGTCAATGATCGGCAAAGACTTGCAGTTATCACTCAAGTTTGATAAAGGAATTTAAAGCAGTTTTACTGAAGCCAGAGGTTTTTTGGAAGTTAGATTTGGTTACTCTTTAAGTTTAATTTCATTTGCTTTTGTATGCTTGCTCTTCTGTCACGCAAAGATTAGTTTGAAAGGAAATGCTTTTCCTGGTGCTACGATACGTTCAAAAAGGGGGAGGAGAAAATACAACTCTTAAGGAGGAAGATACATATATTATTCCAAAGCTAAAAAGGAAAGGAAAAAAACTTAAGATGTTTAAAGGAGGAGAGGAGGGAGACAGATTCCTAGGCTGTGCCTCTAGTTTGGGATTCAGATGTAGAAAATTTAGGCCATATCCATTGATATTGTATTCAGATATCTTGCCTTGGCACATATACTAAGATTTATTTTAAAATAAAGCAAAAAGATGTACCGTGTTCTTCTGAAATGCTCCCTTTTATGGATTATTCTGATCACAAGTCCTATTTAAATTTTCTAAAGTGCTATGTTCCCCACCCCCATGTCCTTCTTTGCAGAACTGCCTGTTCTAAAGTTGGCACCTTCCACAAAGCAGCACACAAAAATTAAAGGCGAGGGAATAGAGAGGCTTTAATCTGCCTGGACAGCTAATGTAATGCATACTGAAGCTGAAATCTGCTGTGTGTAACAAATAAAATGAATTTCAAGGTTTTGGTTTTGAAATGTGTACATAAATGTAAACTGAAGAATGTCTTTTTTCTAGTTCTCCCCTTTTAATCAAGAACATTTTATCTGAGGTCTAAGTGAAGCTTTTATGTAAGTGTTTGTGTAACTTAGAATGATAGGTTGAAAGCATTGACAACAGAAATATTTCAACACTTGAAATACTTCAAAAAAAAAGTTTTCCTGAGGCCATCCCATCTGTACTGATATGTGTAGATAGGTCAAAGCTCTCTCCTTGATTTAATAGTGCTTCTAGAGTAACTGAAAATAGTAAGGCAGCTATGATTTTCCTAACAAAATTGAATTTTGCCATGATCACAAATACCTCAGCTGTGAAAATTATTTAAGATAATATTAATTTATAATTACTTACTGACTTTCATATCAGAGCTAATATAAGTAATCTTTGGATAATGACTACTCATTGAACAATTGTTTGAAGTTACACTAAATGAGTGGTACTTAATGATTGGTCATCCAGGTTCCTGCTGTCCCAGCCCCCCCTGTGGTCAACATGATCATGATCCGGGTGCTTGGCAATTGGCTCCAACTTACAACAGTTGCAATATCCCAGGGACACATGATTGCCATTTGCAACTTTCCCTACCAGCTTCCCACAAACAAAGCCAGTGGAGAAGCTGATAGGGAAGTTGCTCCTGTAAGTCACTCCTACACTTGCCACTTTTTCTCTGGAAGAGTCTGATTATGGAATATGAATCCCAGGAATCTTGCATTCCATAGCAAGTGTGTCTGTGCTGAGTACCTCTCCATCCTCACTCCATAATGCAGCGGTTCTCAACCTGTGGGTCGCGACCCCTTTGGGGGTCGAACGACCCTTTCACAGGGGTCTCCTAAGTGCACGCTAGCCCGCCATCTTGGTGCCACGCCCCCTTTGTCAATTCATCGTGCGCGGGGAGGGGTCACGGCAGGGGTCGCGGCGGCGGAGGGGGTCGCGGCATTAGGAAGGTTGAGAACCACTGCCATAGTGCATGCATTACCCAGCTGTACTTGGGGGGTGCTGCACACTTCCTTCTCCCAGGGAGCAGCCATATCCAGATGTCCTCACACCAGACTGTGGTGACCATCTTGCATCTTACCACCCTCAGCAACAGCCACCCTCAGCCGTGCTTACATAACACTTTGGTGACCACTGGCACACCCTCCTATACCTGGCAGCATCCACTCCCAGCTTGTTTGCGTAATGCCACAGTACCCACCAGTGCATTCTCCACCACCTGTATGCAGTACTACAACAGCCACCAGCATACCCTCCCACAACCTGCAGCAGCCAATTCCACCTGGCTGCATGTATGTCGTGCCGCAGCAGCCACTTATCTGTATTGCAGTCTGCTTGTAGGACATCCAGAACTTGCAACTTCCTGCTGGTTTCCCCATTGACTTTGCTTGTTGGAAGCCAGCAAGAAGTCATGAAGAGGTCTTTGCTTAACAACCCTTGATCCTTACTTAATGCCAGCAACAAAGACTACATATCACCAAGTGGAAAAAATAGCTTTGTAGGAACAAAGCATGAATATTAAATGAATAAATAATGCAAACACCAGGTATGCCATGGATAAGGTCTAATTCAGAAGACCTTGTCAAGATTAGTAAAAAATACTTAACATAGTAAAACAGAAATATTTATTAGGACTTCTTAATTTCTTCATGTTTATTGTTTGGTGAGAATAGAATTCATTATCTTTTTAAATTTATTTCATTAACATTAAATACTGTATATCTTCATCTTTCTTTGCCCATTTTTTACTGTTGAATTGGGGGAAGGATAATGTATTCCTCCAGACAGTACTTGTGCAAAATAACTGCACCTGAAACAAGGGGTGGGTTCTAACTTACCTCGCTTCCGGTTTGCTTCCTCCCGTGCTGCGTGGCTGCGCGCGCATTGCATGCTGCGCGGGCACGCATGTGCAGTGGTGAAAATTCGTAATTTTTTTAAAAAGCCAAAAACAAGATGGCGGTGCATGCGCAGTGCCGGGACCCGGTTTCTGCGCATGCGCAGAAGGAAAAAAAATAGTAAAAAATTCCCCCCAAAATCCAAGAACCGGATCCGTGATGTCACCAGTGGTTTGCTACCGGTTCTATAGAACTGGTGCGAACCGGGAGGAACCCACCTCTGCCTGAAACTATATGTGCATTATACACCCAGACACACATTTCTATACAAATATAGTTGCTGGTTTGGTAATAGTTACTTGGCATCTCATTTAGGTTGCTGTGGCTGATTATGTATGTTCAAGTAGAGTCCTAGATTTTATTGAATGTGCCTGGTTCCAGAGAGAATTAATATAGGACCGTTACAGTTCTCATTGCAAATGAACTTTCTTATATTCATACATTTTTTTTCATCAAAATGTGTATGGCTGCCCATCTCAAAAATTGACTGTCAAATGTGGCTTACCGAAGAATATACATCTAGTCTGAACATCACCTGTCTGGTATAAAGCCATACTGCAGATTGTCATTCTGGTCTCCTTTCAATCAAAATTTTGCTAAACCCCCAACAATACTTAAGAGATTAATACTCCTACAGTTTTTACATGAAATTTTGTCACTTTTCTCTTTATAGAGGGCAACAGTGGTTGCATTCTTCTAATTGTCAGCTGCAATCTTCCTAAACACGTTAAACAAGTTGGGGGGGGGGGGCTCTGTAAGTAAGCCATGTCTATATCCATTTCTTCAGGTATACCACCTATACTTGAGCCTTACCATTTTTCAACGTTCTCATATTATCATTTTTTTAATTGCATTTGCAAGCAAAAGTGAAAGCACACATGCCCATTTTTTGTCATTGAATCCTTAAGTGAGCAGGAGTGATCACATTCTTATTTTGCTAAGTTAAAGACAATATCTTTCTGCAAATTTGCATAAATGTGAGTTCAACCCCATCATATCACCTCAGCCAGGCCACTAAGGTCTTTATATAACACTTTTTGGAGAAAAGGAAAATGAGATCCAGTTTGATATAGTGGCTAAGGCATTAGGCTAGACACTGGGAAGATTCTGAGTTCTAGTACCACTTCAGGCACAAAACCAACCAGGTGACTTTGGGCTAATCTTTTTCTCGCAGCTCTAGGAAAGAGGCAATGGCAAGCCACTTCTGAAAACCTTGCTAGGAAAACTGCAGGGACTTGTCCTGGCAGACTCCAAGAATAAGACACAATTGAATATAAGGTTATAGACCAAGTCACTAGGAGTAGCCATACCTGTGCCACAAACAGCATTCTTGCTAACAATAAGGACAGTACTCACAAATTTTGGCACACTTTGGCCAGTGTGCTACCACTGCAACCAAAACCTAGTTTTATTCTCATGCTATTCTATGCAAGCCAAGATCTCCAATTAAAAATAAGAGACTACCTTGCAAGCTAGCATACTACTTCCTGCATTTTACCACCTAGACATTTGTATTACAGGAAGCCAATTCTAAATATATCTTCAAATTATTGGAATACTTGTTTTCGTGCTTAATTTGTTTTGTGGAGTCTTTCATCTTGTTGTTTTGGCCTTCAGGATATGTATTCATTCTCACCATGTATGGACAGAAAAAGCACTTCAGTGCTTAGGACAGATAGATTGCTATTTCAATATTTGCAAGCCAGAGTACAAAAATATTTCCAGGCATTAGATATAGAAGGTACTTTATAATATTACTTTTCAGAAGCCAAGTAACTTAAGATAATTTGTGATTTTTAATGACTACAAACCAAAGAAGTAAAAATAGTCTATAGTAAAAACTTGCCTATGCTTAGTCATTTAATCGTTTTAAAAAATTATAATACTTCACAGTGATTCAACCCCACATAACATTCATTGGAAAATTTAAGGAGAAAAATGCCTACTTACATTCATCTAAGAGTATTAACCATTGTAAATTCATGCCAGCAAGGAAGCATTATATTCATCCAATCAGCTAGCATTTGTCTCTTCCCAGGACATTTCAGATTCTTTTTTAGGACAGTTTCAATGGAATGCTGATGATACAGTAGAAATTGCACATTGCTTCAGGAATGATGAAAGCTCCCATTTCAGCTCTGTCCCTGAACAGAGAGCAGTGTAAAGAAATTTAGGAAAAAGCTGATTTTCCATTTTGATTAAAATGTCTCCATTAGTATTTTATTTATTCAATATTTATTCTGCCTCTCTATTTAAACAGGTCATCATGCAAACCCACAGATTAGTATTAAAATTAATTTTAAAATTAATAGCAAGTAAGTGCATCTTGGTTGCTTTTTGGAATGCAAACACTACTTGCCAGAGGATATCTTCCAAACTGTTGGACCAGCACTGTAGATGTCCATTTTTAAGTATCAGCTAAAGCAGGGGTCTCCAACCTTGGCAACGTTAAGACTTGTGGACTTCAGCGCCCAGAATTCTGGGAGTTGAAGTCCACAAGTCTTAAAGTTGCCAAGTTTGAAGACCTTTGAATTACAGTATGGTATTAATGTCGAGATAGATATTAGGTAAGGAGATGTTTTGCACTGCACTTTCCATAATATTAGGACCCTAAACCACCAAGGAAATGGAATGGTGGAAAACACTTTAAGACTTGTGGACTTCAACTCCCAGAATTCTGGGAGTTGAAGTCCACAAGTCTTAAAGTTGCCAAGGTTGGAGACCCCTGAGCTAAAGTATAAAAGTATGCTGCAGTGGTTAAAATAAAATGAAATCAAAGTATGGATAACTTGCTAAATCTAACACTCAAGAAGGGTTAAAGTTGGCACCACAACTACCACCTATGGATCCATTGACATTTAATATGGAGCAGTCCCAAATTGTAAACTTGGTAGATGCTCATCCTAAATTGTTTTCTTTTTAACTCTCAGCACCTTTGGATTTTCAGCCTTTTCACCTTCATCAAGTTTCTTGCTCCCTTTTGCATGTTATGTGCTATTTATGGAAATACCATAGAAGAATACCATCTTCTAATTTTTTACTAATTTTATTTTGTGATGAACTCTGCTGGTTAGGTGAATGAAAAATACAGTATGTATTAATGAGAAGAGTGTCCATATCTTGCAAATATATATATATATATATATATATATATATTAAAATCTGGGTCCCAAGAAGAACTGGAATGGTGGTATCCAAATGTATTTTGTTCTTGGATTTTTCTGTATGATGATATGATTTAAAAAAAATTGTCTATGCCACCTGAACACACATTCTCTAACTTGGATAGCATAGAAATATTTAAATCAATCAATCAATCAATGCTAGTCAACATAAAATCTAAAATAAGCTTTCAGTTTTAGCAATAGAGATTGCCAATTATTTCTAGCAGAGCTTTTCTTCTAAAATTAGGTCTAATTAGGAAGTTTCTGTATTCTGTTTAGTGAATGTTGCCTAGCACATATATTTACATAAACTATTTAGAATAAGTAGAGAATGTGTCTTACAATCGTAGGCTTTTCTCTGATGCTTTCTAATGTACTATGCAATCAAAAAAGTTTTCATATGGGTTTGATTATTTTGATCAATAGAAACATTAAAGTTGCATCTAAAACATATATTATTGTAGTTCATTATCTCTGGGTCATTTAATGCTAACAATTGTTTTAGGCATTTATGTACATTGTATTAAGTTTCTGTTTGTTTGTAATTGAAAAATATTTTCTTAAAGATTATTTAGTGATATTAATATCCTACCTAGTACTTTTGTTTTCCTTATATAGTTTGAATTTCCTAAATTGTAATATACTGGATCTAGGATTTTTATTTTTAATTTGCCCATGTTGCTTGCATGTGAAACATTTAACAGACATCAGACATCAATCGTTTATGCTTTTTGTTCTGAATTAAATCATATTATAGAACTTTCCAAATTTTCTTTCACGGGTTTATAATTGGGACAAACAATTCAAATCAGTAATGAATCTCAGCTCATCAATTGGAATAATCAAGATAAATATAAGAGTGATATATAAAGATCCTGGGATGCAGGTTCCTTTATAAATCTCTTCCATCTGTTTTTGAATATGCACCAATTGGCCAAGGTTGTCTAGGCTCAGGAACTTAGAGGTTAGATTGGGTATAGTTTGTCCTCACTTAATGCCTTGCTTAATGTTAGAACTTACAATGCCGAACAGGAAGATTTATAACCAGTCCTTGAACTTCTAGCCATCTCAGTGTCCCTGTGTCATGTGATTGTGATCCAAGCACTTGGCAGTCAGCTTGCATTTACATTGTAACATTCTCTAATCAGGTGATTGCTATTTGAGACTTTCATTGCTGGCTTCGCACAAGCAGAGTCAATGGTGAAGCCAACACAGGGGTTGTAAATGGTTAACATGTGATATCTTAATGACATCATGACAACAATGGCAATCAGAACTGCCATCAGTAAGTGACATCATATTTTACCACTGTGTCACTTAGCATAGAAAATTCTATTCCCAATTGCTGTCATTAACCAAATGCTACTTATAATAATAAAAAAAAATCATAGAAAAAGGAAATGATATCTGCTTGAATCAATTTGAATAAAGACAGTTCAGCTATGAAGCATGTAGAGATTACAATTCCAGCATGATTCTATTGGTGGTCATTTGTTGCAGGAAAAAAAAGTTTTCTCTTTCTGTATTTGTTGATTGGAAGGAGTAGTTGTGTTGCCAATCAAGAAGTGATTGTTAGACTCAACCGAGATTCAAGCAGTTTGTTGAAGATGTTTTGCCTGAGAATAATAAGGTTTGAGAGCTCTTAATTATCTATGAAATGTTCACTCTATTTGGTTGAAGCAGATGACTATCTGAGAATCCTGACAATTTGGAAAGGGTAATGCTTGATGGACTAGGCAGGATAATGTTTGCTTGAATTGTTTTGATGTGCATGCATGCCTATTGTGGGAAAGAAAACTTTATTTGATATGGCTATTTTGTTCCTTCATTTTTTAAGTTGCTGGACAAGAGTCATTCCTCCATAACCTCCATATTCTGCTATTACACCTCAGGGGAGAGAAGAGTTACCTTAAGCTTAATGCATATGAACAGTTTAACTGGCTGTTCATTTGTGTAGGATACATAGAACATTTTGTCTTGTTCCAGGCTAAGATGGATATTTAAATCTCTCCCCCCCCCAATTGTAATCAGTAATTTCAATGGATGGATTTTATTCCTCCTATTTTGTCTGCACTATGTTACACGTTGCAGATTTGAGTTTAGTTTCCACTGAAGTTTAAAATTGTCATATAGATGATTATGGGACATGCATTTTCAAGGTCACTTTAGACCTTTAGAAGATTTGGTCCACTTTCCCTTCTCTCCTGCTCCACGTATCAAGTCTTCACAGTTACATTTTAATTCCTTATCATTTCTTAAACGATTTCCATTTTATAAATCTTAATCTTGCTAAAATGTATTTATTTAAAAGTCATCCATTTCATTTTTTGATTCAGCAGCAACAGGCATTAGAAGCCAGTTTTGATAGTTATGATTATTTTAAGGAGTTTTGACCTGAACCTTCAGCTTTGAAATATATAGGGCAATCCTGCCCCTCCATCTTTTTCCAGCAAGAAAATGGGCATAGCTATAAAAATTGATAAAAGTGTTTAATGGAAAGTTTGTACTTCCTCCTAGATAACATTTAGCCTGAAGGGCTATTCTGCAGATGAGAGAGCAAATCCATTTCCTGCTGCTCTAGAGGACATACTAAAATCTGTGGGTCTATATCGCAGAAGAGCAGAATTCAATTAAGCTTAAGAATAAGTGTACTATTAATAAGTTTTTATCAGGAAGAAGAGAAGCTTTAGGAAATGGTGATATTTTTGTTTGTAATATATAAACAGAAAACTATATGGCCATATTCTAGGGATTATTAAAATTTTCCAGTCATGTTGGTTTAGGCATTTGAGTTTAGTAATTGTGTGTGTTAAAAGTTAGAAAAGAAATAACTTTGGAAACATGAGGGGAAAATGATGTTGACAAGACTATGCTCCTTGGCCAATATAAAGTTTTATATTCTTTAATTATGTAGATAATCACTTTTCAAACCAAGTTAATTTGAATTGGCATCTTTCTTAAAAAGTTTAAATTATCTAATGTGTGAGCTCCTTTTGGCACAGCAGCTCATAATATACTTGGTAAATTTTATTTTGGCAAGCATTTGTAGAACAGTGGAGTTGTCATGAACATTGGCATATTTTATTGGTCATGAAAGATTGATTGTTTGGTTTTGAGGGCATATTGTTTTCTGTATTGTGTAGGTTAGTTTGGGAGTAATTGATTATGGATGGATAATTACACAATGCAGGACGTTGTAATGTTTGGTCCTTAGAATTCTGTCTAGTGTCAGTCATTCTTACCCCAATTCTAGGAGTTTTTCAGTCTAATACCTTTCAAAATAGGTATCAACAATGTCTCCTCTTCTGGCCTCAATGCTAACTATATATTTTTATACAAAATATATGTTGTATTGTTTCATCCATTATATTTTTTCATAAGAGAGCATGCATTCATGCCAATCACTATTTCACAGTAAATCTGCAGCTAGAAAAAGAGATATGTATGATCTGCATATCAAATGGGGAACGGTAGCTTTTTTCCACATACCATGGGACCCAAAACATGTAAAAGTTTATATCACTTATTTGTCACTAGTAACAAGCTTATTAATTTTATTGAAAATATAGTTGTAATACACATTGTTATATTTAAAAAAAAACATTGAAATGATTTTAAGTTGGATGCACATCTTGGCTCTTTGGTGTGAAATTGTTTAAATAATATATATTTTGTTGACTAGTGGGGGTTGTCTTAAGCCTGTTTATTAGTTAATAACCTCCTCCTACCTCCCAGCACTAATCTTGTAAAGATCGTGATTTAATAAATCCAAGGAATTATTAAATAAATTAAGTATTTTATATTACTTGTCCTCATTGAACCAAATTGCAATACAACACAATTACATTTTATAAATAACACCTTTCATACTAGCACCACAGGGCATAGTACAAAAGAATCTAAATAGAATGTGAATACTGTAATCAAATGCAGACCCTAGGAAGGCAGATTGAAAAGGCCTGTTGCTGGATAGAAGAATAGACAGGGTAAGTATAGATGGTCACAGCAGAAAACTTGGTTTTGAATAGAAAAGCTCAGTGGAATAAAATTTCATTTTCAACTGTTCCAAAATAGGAGTGATTGGGGAGAGGGGAATAAATAACTTAGTTTTATGTGTAAGAAGTTGGAGGAAGGAATCCAAGAAGCATATTCCTTTGTTTATTTTATTCTTTTTTTCTTGCATTAAATTAGGTAGGAAAAGATAAAGTTTCCTTTAATTAATTTTTATGATAATATCTTCTTTGGATTTGAGTTTGCATCCTCTGTCTATTGCACAGTGAATGACCCTCAAATTCACTCCAGATTTTGGGACAAGGAATAGGATTTGTAAAGTTGCATTTAGGAATATCTTTGAATGGTTTCAACTATTCAGAGAGCTGCAAAAATTATCAAAATAAGAGGCATGTTTCAATAAGACTGCAAATGTTTGAAATTCTCCAATTATCACAATAATGCTATTAATTAAAAATTAATTAATTTGTAATATATGTTTTACTACTTGTTTTGTATTTTGAATATCTTATTCTATTTATGCAAATACATATATGCATATGCTTTTTTAGTAGGTTATAATGAAAGAAAAGAAAAAGCTTGCTTGCAAACTTTCATGTTTTGTCCTGTTAAATGTTAAGTTTGATAGTAATAGATAGGACAGACCTCAATATAACACTTACTTTATGTAACTATAACTTCGTAACAGGTATATCCATTAATAGATTTTTGTTATGTCCAGAGGTTCGATTGGCTAATATAGCTTATTTTAGGCATGGAGTTCATATATTGATGGACCATTAATTTTCTAATCCTTCATGTTAGACTTTACTTGAGCCATCTCTCACGCAAAACAAGTTTCACAACAATATAAATTTTTTTTGTGACTTAGTATTATCCTGCCTGTAGAATTGTATGGAAAAAAGGATAGAGTACTGTATATGGCAGTCTTTTGTGTTAATGTGTATCATCCTTACAATCCCCTATTTATGAAGGAAGGAGACTCATTCATTGATCACTGTGTGAAAGGGAAAGTGCTATTAATGCTTAAGGTAGTATGATAAACCTATTTTAAACTTTGGGGGTGAATGCATTAAATTACAATTCAGACATTTGCCTATTAATTGCAAAAGAATGATCAAAGTAAAGGGCAGAATAGTCTTGCTGAGATGTTTGCAAACAACGAATAAAACAGGTATGTGAACTAATGCAATGTGCCTCATCACATCTTTTTATTTTAAAAAAACATAACATTGACTTGTAAATTCTGACTGCCATCTTCTTGCATGCTATCAGCATAAGTGCCAATGTCATTGCCTCAACTCTTCCTTTTTCAGTGCATATCTTTGTCATTGAAAGTTTCCAGTCTCAGCTCTAAATGTATCAGACAATTTCTGATAGTTAAGAACTAATTTTTTGGTTCTAAGTGCATGCATTGATTTCCAAAATGAATCTCTCAGGACATATCACAAGAACAAGCAGCATTGAAGGTGGCTATTTGATTACTTTTGCTTTATTAAGTATGAACAAACTGGTCTAATGCTGAGGAACAAATTCCCAGAATCAACCTGTAAGCAATGTCAGAGAGAAGGAAAATATGGGGCCTTTATAGCACCCTGCTGTTTTAAAGATAGATGAAATATTTAGTGGCACCATCAGGACACAATGAAATATGAGATTCTGCATCCCAAGTTATTTGTGACCTGTTAAGAGACAAACTTAAAAGCTGCTTTGCCAAATTAAAACTTTTAGAGGAGAGCACATCTGGGAAATTCAGAACACCGGAGGAGCATGATCGGCCTCTTGTCTCTTATTGCATTGCGAGTTGCAGCCATGCCCATAGCAACATAGATGATACCAGAAGGAATGGCATTATTTGTATTATGCATCTAGCACGGTGAAAATGCGTTTTTCCTACAGTTCCTACACATTCCTACAAGGATGGGTTTTTTAGGTCATATTCCCCCACAGCCCCATCCTCTTTATTTGCTAACTTTGGAAGCTCTTTAACTTTCCTCAAGGACACTCTTTATTTCTGAACTTGCCTTCAGTTTCCCTGACGATCCCATCTGCTTTTCCATGCGCTTGGAAAAAACTTCTGCTGATTACTGCTTCCAAAGGATATTTCTCATTCAGTGGCTGAGTTCACGTATTTCAGTAAGACAGATTGTAGCCTATTTGATTTTGGCATAGCACTCTCAGCTAATTGTAGTTTACTCAACACAACATAGAGAAGCAAACAGTGCCTTAGTTTGATGTATGAATCAAGGTAATATATTTATAAGATGTAATCATCCTAAATCAGTTACTCATAGTTAGTCTTTTGGAGGAGGTCACCATGCCAGGCGCTAGTATTTTAGGAGTAGAAAAAAAGAGCAACATTATTCAAAGCAGCAAAATGAAACATCTTTTAATGAATACTTCTGATCTATTAACTGATTTAACCTACACGTCTGAATGTACACTGCATATGTTTGTAATCACACCCTACATAATTGTTGCCTTCAAATAACAAAGAATAAATATCAGTACATTAAGTCAAATATTAAAGCAGTATAAAACAAGGGAAAACATTTTATATTTGTACCAGTACATTTTGTACTTGTCAGCATGGTGATAATTTATAAGAGCTCTATAAAAAGCCATGTGTTGAAGGTGTTGGACTAGAAGTAGGAATGCTTAGGTTCAAGTGCACCCTCAGTTATGGAAGCTCATTCACTGACTTTGAGCTAATTACCCTATTTCAGTCCAACCAAGCTGTTATGCGGGGAACGTATAGAAGAAGGAATGGTATACAACTTGTCTTGAGCTGAAGGAAGGGCAGAATATAAATGTAACAAATGTAAGTAATACAAGTACTAAAATATATTTCATCACTATTAGTATATGAATGACAGGGTAAGGCTCTTTTGGCATCCATATTCAACGTTCTATAGATTTTAGATTTAATTCAATAAAAATTACGGTGACTGTTGGACCCCTGTATTGGTCTTCCAGGATGAAATGAATAGGCCCAGTTAGTTGTTAGCAATCTGATGCTTAAGTTCACAAAGTTATTCTCTACCAAATATCTCACAATTTACAATCAATAAAATAAAGGAAAAAGGAAGCAGGAAGGAAGCAGGAAAAAGGAAGTAATCCAGACTTAAGAAGATGAATTGGAATTGTCAGAACTGGTAGAGGTACAGATATGAGTCCATTTTGCATCTCTTAGCCTACACACAGCAGTTTTATTGTTTTCTGTAGACAACTTAATGTTAAAAATACTGATATTGTCAGATGATAGCTATTCAGAAATAGAATGAAGAGGCTGGTACATTTTTCGCTGGACAAATAATCAAGTGTGGGTAAATAAATTTACACTGAACTTGTTCAGGTCAAGTTATTCCATACGGTTGGCTTAGTAGCCTGATGCCAATAAGAACATTACAATAACTGCTTGGGAGGTTGAGAAATTTGGGATTGTACAGCACATAGAAGCCATATGCTTTTGTGTGGAATTAATAAGTCTGGCAGAATCTATTGCAGTTAGATTTTCCATTACCACAGCTCATATTTTTTTACTTTTGAAGTTGATTTGTTTATGCTCTTTCTGCAGAAATCTTAAAACCTTGTTTCATTTTCTTTTAATTTCTACAATTTTTTATTCAAATGTGCTCTATCAATACCATTTCTTTAGTTGATTTGAACCAGAGTTTTTGTTCCTGCTGTAGGGATTTTTAAACAATTCTTGTCTGTACAGACAGACTGACACCTATGCAGCAACTAACATGGAAATGAGTTTATAGTAACTATGTAATGTGGTACTTCCTTTGGCACTTTCAGGCGTTTTCCAAATACTTTGTTTTTTATGCAAGTTGGCATGTCAAAATCAGTGTTTTTTCTTTGGGACAAGCATAGTATGTCTTTTGTTGACGGATAACAGAGGGGTCAGCAATTTTGCCATGGCTTAGAATTAGATCAGTATTTGGCTGCTAGGCTGGCTGAAAAATTAAATAGCCAGGCTAAGGCCAACAGCTATGGAAACTATGGGATTACACAAGTTCTTATGGTCTGTCATCCTGTTATACCTGCTCACTTTCTATGAAAATTAAAGTTGTAAGGGCAGCTAAATATTCCTTCTGATTACAAGCTCCCTTAGTAGGAATCCTACAGAGAGGATTCTTGACTCCCATTATCCTGGTTTGGAAATGTATCTTGCCCTGCATTCTCTATATCTCTGTCCATTAACTTACTCTATACCTTCTTTGCATGATTTGAACTCTAGAGTGACCCTTTTAAAATAATTAACTAGAAGCCTTCTCTGGTTATGTCTAGAGAAATTGGTACTCTAAGATTTGTGCTGACCTGTTCAATTGTTCTGTTCAAAAGTAGAGCTAAGAGTGAATGTCTGTACAGAGATCATTACATTGCAGTCTTTAGACTAAGTCTGTCCTTTAGACTTTAAATTCATAGCTGCTTAAGGCTTAGAATGCTATCCCCAGTAAACCTCAAATATAGCATTTAGGTGATTATTAGTGCTGAAGAAATTTAATTTAGTAGGCTGTGATTATGCTGAATTTGAGCTGTTTGCTTTTCTACTTGAAAATTGTATGAACTTCTGAACATTTTTTTTTCTTTTTATAGTTCTGCTCTCTCTCTCTCTCTCTCTCTCTCCCTCCCTCCCTCCCTCCCTCCCCCTCCCTCTTTCTCTCTTTCTCTCTCTCCTGTTTCTCTGCCGTTCTGTAAAATGCTCCATGAAGAGGCAATAATTTACATTCTTATGCCAGGATGGGTGGGTTTTTTTGTTTTGTTTTTCTTTCTGTTTATTTATAAGACATTTCCTTTTAGTTAGTAAAAGTTCGATCGTTAGGAGGCTCCAGTGATTTTCCTTCCCACTTCTTTCCTCCCTAAAGGGTCCCCCCCCCTCGGCACTCCCTGTGGATCCTTGTGAACTCAAAAAGCTAAGGCAGGCATCACGGCCAAGCTTTGTCACTCTCCGGAGGCAGAAAGGTTCCTTCGTCATCACTTGGAACAGGAACTACAATCATTGTGGTGAGTGCTGTGGATTTAGAAGTTAGTATGCGGATGCTGTTAGTGGTGAAGTAATTTTTTTCCCCCTCTCTCTCTCTTTCTCGGTTTTTCATATCACACTAGAGGCTGAACATTTTAACAGCTTTCACAGAGCTGAGAAACTTTGCCTTATATTCATTGCTAGCGACAGAACAATCAATACTGTTTAGGTTAACTATAGCTTGCCTTGGTGGGCTTTCCTGCTGTCACCAGTGGGTGTCAGCCTTGGCAGTAGCTAACAAGGTGCTTGTAAAGAGACAAGAGTGTGCTGCTACAAGGGGTTGGAAAAAGGAGAAAATATTAATCCTTCACTTAGACTCTTTGTCTGGCAACTTTTCAGGCCTGTGTTTCTCAGCATTTACATTATGTTCTGAAGACCTGATTGTCCAGCCAAGCATAAAAGAAACTCTCCAGTGAATGCATGATAAAAGAAAATACTTCCATGAAAGCAACCTCTGGGAATAGAGAGAGGCGGGGCGGTGGGAAACCATTTATAAATGAGACTTCCACGGGTCTGTACAGGAGGATTTCATATTATTTTTTCAAAACTTTATCCCTTCTGTTCTTTTTCCTAGTGAGATGATATAAATGATTCACATGTGTTATTCTGAATGAATCTCCTATATAGGCTTAATAGCTGCTATGTATTTTCCTCTTCATGAAGAAAAGCAGCTGGAAGAGGGGGCATTGAGCAGGAAAACTCCCAGCGAGAAGAGACTTACGCAACTCTTTTCACTCCGCCCTTCCTTCATCTTTGCAGCGCCTCGAACTGTGTATTTGTGCATCTATGAGTATCTATGTATGTGTGTGTGCATGCATATGCTGACAAACACATATATAGAGTTTTTAATATTTAAAACAGCCATAAAATGTAAAATTGGAATTATTTAATTAAAACATATATCTAACAATTAATTAGTTACATCTCTGATATTAAAAGCTATATTTATATAGTGCATTTATAGTTTTAGAATAAGCAGAGAATATACATATTACTTTTACTTAGTAGTAAAAATATTTTTTTAAAAAAAATGAATAGCATTTTTAAAAATAGAAATCTATAATCTTCAAAAATTGAAATAATTCAGAATTCAGTACTAGAAAAATCTTGGTTCAAAAACTCTTGAAGGCCTACTATGCAGTAAAATGGCATGCTTGAGAATTCATTGATGAAATGTTGAAACATTATTAAAAATATTTTTCCATAGAAAATGTTCATGTGATCACATACTTGTAATTTTGTTTGTAAAAACAAAAGGATGTAAGTTATATAAATAAAGTATAATATGACGAAACCCAAGATGTGTAAAACCAAAAAATAGTAAAATATTACATTTTTAAAATGTAATATTTATACATTATATTTGGGACCTACTGTAGTTGGTTTAGTGATTAAGACACTAAGCTAGAAGCAGAAGATTGTGAATTCTAGTCCTATGAAAATCAAAGGTGAGTTTGAGACATTCACTCTCTCAGCCGAGGACCTTAGGCATGGGCCATCAGCTGCTCAGTTAATTTCTATTGCAAGTAGTTGGTCAACATTCAGTTGCTCTGAAAAAAGTGGACTTGTATTTGCAGGAAAACCCTAGGAAGAAATATATATGTATATACAGTGTGTGTGTGTGTATGTCTGTTTGTGCGTACAGTATGTGTATCTATTTATGTGTGTGTATATACATACATATACAGACAGTATACTCTGTGTGTGTATGTGTGTGTGTATGCGTGTGTGTGTATGTATGTATATATGTATATATATGTATGTATGTATGTATATATGTATGTGCGTATATATATATATGTGTGTGTGTATGTATGTATATATATATATATATGTATATGTATATGTATATATATATATATATATATATATATATATATGTATATGTATATGTATATATATATATATATATATATATATATATGTATGTGTGTGTGTGTGTGTTTTTGTGTGTGTGTATGTACGTACATATAATGTATGTAGCAAAATCTCCTTAGAATTACAGGTTGTTTCCTGCAGTCAGAGTTGCAAGGTACCTAAAAGATTGTCTATTCTAATCTAGTTAGACCAGTCCAGAGGATTGGTCATTGAGGCCCTTGTATGAGGAAAAAAAATAATATTTTCTGAACAATTTTGTCATTTTTGAATATTTTTTTGGAGGGGGGGATTCCTAAGTTTAAAAAAATCTTTTTTATTTTTTAAAAGTGTTGTATCTGCATGACTTCAGGAATATAATCACCATATAGACATACCCTTTCGCGGTACTTAAGAATCAACTGCATAGCCAACTCTCATAGAGACACTGGCTATATTCTGCTTTCTGAGTCTTACGTTCAGAAAGAACTAGATGATGTCACAGCCAATACCTTTTCCAATTCTGTGTCTAATTCTATGTAACCGTTTGGTCAAGGAGCCACAGTTTCTAAGGGCTTGTCTGTAATTCTCATGTTAGGGTTTTTTTTTGTTTTTTGTTTTTTCTTTCCTAGGAAGTTGCATTAGCCAGCTGAAGCCCAGTCTTTTCTTTACCAGCAAAGACTTGATTTGCCATGCCCTGGCATCATTACTAAATAAATTCCCATCTGTTTCACAACCTAATTTCCCATAAATATACAGCTAAGCTTTTTCTTATGGTCTTCATGGTGGAGTGTATAAACTTTTTAGATTTCACTGTTACAACTATTGCAAAATGTCTTTTCCCAGTTCACATCTCCATTTCAGGGGCAAATCAGGGAAAAGCATTCTGCCAATTTTTAGGAAGGGGTCAAAGACAATTAATTTGTTCTGGTGGGAGGGAAAGCTGCACTTTTTTAATTATATGTGGCAGCTGTTGGTTGGCTAGCTGCCATCATGCTTACTGTAATAGCACTTTATGTAGAGCATCAATACTCCACTCACAATATTATGATGCTATACATGAGAATCAAGCCATCTATCTCAACTCCATTGCAACATTATCATCATTGGCATCTATATGTTAATTAATATCATTATTACATGTTATACAACTATAAAATTTCTTGGATGTTACAATAATCAGATTGATAACTAGGTAGCTAGTTTGTAGTTTTATCCCACAACAGTCAAAATTTGGAGGAAGGAATTCGGTTTTTAAAACTACTGCCTAAAATATGGGTTGGAAGTAAAGATATTTTTTTTATTCTATACTTGATTTGATTAATCATACTGATTAAACTGTGTAATAAAACTATCCTAACTTTTACATAAAGATTAGATCTATATTGTTTAAACAGATGACTTTCCTCTGGTGTTCATATATGTAAGTTGCAACCTACTTGCAAATTATGTCACCTTGGGTAGGTATACGTAGTTAGAAACATTTTGCTCTTTTTGTTTGCAGTTCTATTGTTATGTGTGATTTTAATAGCTGTTTCTCCTATTGTTTTGGAAAGCAAACTCTTCTTTTCTTTATCGTAAACTGCTTCTGAAACTCCTCTGAGTTTTCATCATGTTCAGAAGATTCTCAGATGCTTTAATAACTAGTGCTATCAAATGGAGTAATAAAGGCATCTAATACAACACCCCCATAGGCATATTATTTAGTTTTATTTTCCTCTCTGCATGTTCTAGGATTTACTATTATGTGTGCTAAGTTCCTGAGCTAGCGTGGGGTTATGCTGCTGGCAAAATAATGTCAGTGCAGATTACAGGGGAATTACATCGTTGAGGCCTTAAGGCATTGAATTTCATAGTGTACGTCAGGGTACATGTCTCTGAGTTCACTAAAACATGGCTATCATGCACATCCTGCATCATTAGATGTGTTATGCAGAAAACAAGAAGGCTTAATCACATATTCAAAGAAACAGTCTTACAATAAATTTTGCCTTAGCAAACTGCCATGCATAGCGCAATTTCTCCTGCCTGTGCATATTACATGGTAAAGAAAAGATACCCCGCTGTATATCAGAAGGTTATAATTTCTTTTAGGTGTTCTATTGAAGTGGTAAACTGTGAGCATAAAGCTCAAGTGGTTATTTTAAATAGGGGGGTTTAAGCAAAAAAGAAAAAAAAATTATGCCTGGCAGGAATTTCACTTTTTCTTAAGGTTGCCAAAAGTTTTCTTTTTCTTTTTTCTTTTTAATAAATAACCTTTAAAATAAAATGGTGTGCTTTCTAAACCATGGCAGGTATCCATTTAAGCCAGCAAAATCTGAAGTGGACAAAGGAAGATAAATTTTTCTCACTAGGAAAACTTTTGGCATAACTTCTCTTTCTCTGTTTCTCTGTTTTTTTCAGTTATAGATACTGCTGTCTTTTCATTAAATAAGTAGTATTGTAAACAGCTGCCATCTATTGTTTAGGAAAGAGAGAGAGGGGGGAGAGAGAAAGAGAGAGAATGGCACCAAAATGAGGAGGGGGCTGCTGACAATTTACTGTACCTTATTACAAGAATTAACCAGTTACGACTGGTTATAACCTGATTCAAATGTATTGACTGCTGAACTATCACACCATAAATTGGGTTAAGCCTTGATTCATAATTATCTGCAGCCATTATTTCAATGAATTGTTCCAAATCTTTCTTTAAATGGCTTTTTTTTTTTAAATTTCCCAGCAGAACCCCCATCACTCATGCCCTTGTCACCTCAAGATTAGATTATTGCAACACGCTCTACATGGGGCTACCCTTGAAGATTGTTCGGAGACTACAATTGGTCCAGAATGCAGCTGCGCGAGCCGTCGTGGGTGCACCTAGGTACACCCACATTACACCATCCTCCACAAGCTGCACTGGCCTCCCTATTGGTCTCCGGGCTCAATTCAAGGTGTTGGTCATTACCTTTAAAGCTCTACATGGCTCAGGGCCAGGTTATCTTCGAGACCGCCTGCTACCACATAGTTCCCAGTGACCGGTAAGATCCCACAGAGATGGTCTCCTCCAGGTCCCGTCAGCTAAGCAGTGTCGCCTGGCGG
>QLTV01002927.1:2371268-2385852 GCA_003457575.1 Thermophis baileyi | reverse complement strand
TGGCGGCGGTTTGGGCCTCTCCGTCGCAGTTCATCCGACATTACAAAATAGACAAGTACGCGTCGGCTGACGCAGCCTTCGGCCGCAGGGTGCTGCAAAGGGTCGTTGGGGATTCTGCCTGATCAACGTGTGCCCTCCCATTGGGACTACAAGCTTGGGTATGTCCCATCCTGACTGCTGGCTCCTCCCAGGATGGAGAAGGGGCGCTGGTCTTACCTGAGACGCCTCCTCTCATCAGGAGGAGCCAGCAGTCAGTCCCTCCCCTTTGGTTTTTTCGTTACTCACCTGTGGACTGCTTGCTGGAACCGTTTTTTTTGGCAGACACGATATTTTTCTCTCTGGAAGTGAGCTCCCCCCAGTGGGGTATTTGGATTGGTGGCCACACCGGGTCTGGTCTTCGGCATCGTCAATAACTGGGGTCTGACAGGGCGGATCCCAGCATGTATCAAGAATTGACAGACTCGGTCCTCATCGCTGAGTGGTTGAGGACACCCATCCTGACTGCTGGCTCCTCCTGATGAGAAGAGGCGTCTCAGGTAAGACCAATGCCCCTTCTCTCCACTCTGCTGTTAAGAAATACCTACCTGACATACCTGGAAAGGCTACGGTAGCACAAGTGGGAATCAACAAGGAAGCCCTGCTTAAGGAAGAATGGTACCAGAAATTAGAAACCATCAACACTATCAGTAATGATTTTTGCTTCTATAGATAGACTATATCCAAACATATGTTAATGAAGAATGATAGATGTGGAACAAATTTTACCTGACAAACAGAGAAAGTACATAAAGTAGAACTACAAATGACAGACCAAGAGAATTTTGGAAAAGGACGCTCTACTGGATGTACCAAAGAAATTGGCTGGAGTTTTAAAAATTAAAAGGAAATACAAATGAATACACCAAAAGAATGATCTGGAAAATGTTTTTGTGATCTATAAAAGAAGCTTGTTAAAGCCTTGAAGAAATGTGTGTGATGAGATAAAGAAGAATTGAAAACAAATCAAATCCCTCAAATATTTAATTTAATTAAAGATTAAATTGTTGGTAGTAAAAGGAAGGAATATAAAGTTGCTTTATTTGATCAAGGTTAAATTAAGACATTTTGCAAAGGTCTGGCAATCTTTTATAGACTTTTTCCTGACACCAGGATTGAAAAGTTGATGTTTTATTGATTTGCCTATAGAAAAGTGATGGAGTATGGGATGAAGAAAAATCTATTTATATGCTTGTAGTGGGTGGAAGAGTTGTTTATACTTGTTGCGATTAAAGTTGGAAGTCACTTCTTTATATATTTTTATTTTACTTCCTTTTCCTTTTTGTATTTTCCTGCACTTTTTATTCTTTTTTCTCATTCTTTTCCATTTTTCTAAGTTTGTAATAGATTTTACTATTATTGTGATCCAAATTTTGATAAAAATATATTATAAATAAGTATATTTTTTCAAATCACAGGGAGTAAGCATTTCACTCCATTCTGCTCTGGTCAGAATAGAACAGAGTGAATTCTTTTCTAGACATCACAGTTTAAGAAGATTCAGAAAAGAGCAACAAGGATGAATCTCCACTTTAAACTATTAATATAAGATACTGCTCCAGCTCAATTTTTATTATACTAAGTTAGCTCAGGTCAGGAACGAATTAGGTCATTCATCATGCCCTCTAATTCATGTATGTGATAAGGAATGTCAGTTTTATCCCAGTACCCAACTCCACTGTGGTGGAGGCTTCTCAGGCTCATTCTTAGTATAGGCAGCACTTCACTCATACAGAAAATTGATAGAAAATTGAATGTAAGCAGTACTCCTTGAGGCTACATAGCTGTGTTTTCATATTTAGTCAATTTTTAGTGGGAAAAGAGGGCCACAGGTTTGGCAAACAATGGTATGATTTTTTTTCCCAACTGGCAAGGTGTATGGTCTATTACATGCTAGTCAGATACCTAATTACAACTTTTGTTGCAATATTTTAACAACTTGCTTAGTTCCACATTACCAATCTATTATTCTAGATCAGGGGTGTCAAACTTGCGGCCCGCGAGCCAGATGCGTCATGCACTGGCCACGCCAACCCCTGTTTTAGCGAAGGGAAAAAGTCATGATATGTCACATGATGACAATGTGACGATGCGAGTTTGACACCCCTGTTCTGGATCTTAGGTAGAAGGCCTGTGTTTTGGTGGAGATGAACTGTCGGTGATGAGACAGATGTCACTCTGAACAGGGTTCAAAAGCTACACATGACAGCTTGATACTAGGATTTCCAGCAAACATGTAGCCTACATTTTGGAAAGTTCCATACCAATTGCAAGCAGCTCTCATTACTTAAAGCTTTTATGGTTTATCATGTTCATTATTAAAGGAAGCTGCCATATGCAACTATGAACCCTGCTAATGATCAAGGCTCACTCCCCACATTCCAGAACTACATTTAGGATATGAAGTTTATTTCATGCTGCCCAACCACAAGTCTAAACCCTTATTAGAGGATTATGGTTGTGGAAATACTAATACTCTGAAAAGCTTACACTTTATTGATGATGTCCCATTTTAAATTTACAGTTTTATAATTAGCTCTAAATCGGTTTAGCAGTTCTAATGCAAAGGAAAGTTAAGGGAAGCAAGTTAAACTCTAAGACTTGTTGTTTTAAAATGATAATACAGTGTGTTGTCCATACCCTTCTGAGAATTCAGTGGCAGAAAAGAGTTCTTAAGAAGAGATCTTTAGACACAAACAAGAAAGCTTCGTGATATCCCCAGGAAAGAATTTTAGTTGCAAACAACACCAAAGGAACTCAGAAATCATAAATTTACAGAGCAGGATGTTTCTCCCAGTTGTTGCCTAATTATTTTTGGAGAAGTCCTGATCCTGCCAATTCTTGAATTCCAGCATGCATGCTGATTTTGCTTCAGCAGCTTCAGTTGCCTCTATTCTCTTGGACCAGGGGCAAGAGCAGATTCCAATCCAACATAATCCCCAGTTGTGTTCTCTTTTGGAGAGGTGGTGTCTCAAGTTGTTTTGACCCTGTTGACATTGTATACTTGAGAAAGACTTTGCAGAGTTCCCATTAAAAGCTCTTAAACTTAGTAAATTCAGTGGCCAAGGGCATAAGTGGCATAAGAAGACTTCTCTTGGCTAAAAAACAAAAAGGATTAAGTGACAATTGTCTCAAAAGGAGAAACAAAAGTGAAGTCCCCGAAGCAACTTTATTAAAACAAAGCTTTTTAACTTGTTTATAAATGACAAGTGGGGGTTATCGACATGTCCTGGTCACAACATGAAAATGCTCACTATTTGCAAGAATATATCCTCACAGTGAAGTCCCTACCCTATTCTATATTGCATGGAAGAAGGCAATCTGCCAGAACTGACCTTACCCTTCTGGCCATTGGTTACTATACTTACACGGTATCTGTAAGTTACCACATTTATGGTAATTATAATTAATAGAGACACTGGAGATCTCAATGGTCTTTTTTTATATACATGTATGCATGCATGCATACATACATACATACATACATACATATATACATACATACTGCAAAATGCACTGATGGAGGGTGTATGGAGTCAGTATTTCCACTGTTGGAGGGTGGGCTAAATGTGTTGCAGAACTGCATGGCAACCAGTGTTTTCCAGTGGTACACAAGTCCTCTAACCTGACTTCTTGCTCCCTGCACAATTTCCTAAATTTATAAGATCACCTGAAATGGTGCTTCTTTTTTTTTCTTTCAAAAAAACAACAACAAACCAAAAAAAAAACACCCTAATTCAGCTGCCAGTCATTTAACCAAGCAGTAACCAATGGCCACCAAGATAAGTAGTTCAGTGTATTGTGCCTAGAAGAATATTAACCTTGAACTGTCTTCTCATCCTCTCTCCCCAAACCTCAGAAAAATAGGGCAGCAATTTGCAGTTCATTTTCATGCTGGATAATGGGAGAGGGATTCTTCCAGTTGCTGCTCTGAAACTGTCCCATGATATAGTACTGTATATACAGGCAGGGATATTGATTTTGCCCCATTACTAAGACACAATAAAGGTAATCTATGGAGGTTCATACTGACATTCTTTCTTCCCAATTTTTTTTTTAAAGCACATTACTGCCAATGTGAAAAATATCCCTTGGGGGAAAGTAGTAAATGAGTCAAGTTTGCAGAGGACACTAAAGTATTTAACATGGCAAAACCCCAACGTGATTGTGATGAGCTACAGAGAATCTCTTTAAACTGGATAAATGGTTAACTAAATAGCAAATGAAATTCAATTTAACTACAGTGAAAGCTCATTTTAATGGTCATTTGCATCAGCTGATATCATTTGTGTAATGCTGTTATTACATAAATTACACAAATAGGGGTAGAATTTGGCCAATTGTGTGCAGTATCCATTACATCAAGGTCTGATAAATCAAAGCTTCACTGTAAATGCAAAGTGATGCACACTAAGATAAAAACTCTACCTTCACATAGACATTGGGAAGAAAGATCATTGGATCATAGTTGAAATGAAGGAATCAACTTAATATGCAGCAGAGGTTTTTCTTTATTAATTGATTAAAAAAACAGATTATGATAAAAAGAAAACAAAATGTTAGTTATAACAACAGCAGTATTATGCATATTATACATAAATATGTACACATATATAGAAGTTCTACATAAGTATTTCAGTGAATGATAGCCATATTTCATCATATCACCCATAGTTAATATACAATGGTAAGTAAGATATTTGCAGTAAGTTGCAAATAACTTCTGGTCTGCAGATTATTTAGCAGTTGGGGTTATGTTTATCTTTCCAATACCAAAGCATAGTTATCTAGCTATTCTTAGAACATGGAGAATCCAGGTTGTTGTTTTTTTGCCAGATATTAATTTTCTTGCAATTAAAATATAACTCAAAAGGATATATCCATCTAATTTTGCTTCAAAGTTGAACTAATAACACCTCCCCTGATAAAATAGTTACAGGACATTGTACAAACATATGTTTGAATTAATAAAGCATTAATTTTATTGTATCTTGAAGATCCTGACAATTTATTTAAGCCTTTGTGATATAAATGCAATAGAGTCCAATACATCTGATACACTTTTTCTTGCCGAATTCTAAGATCTGTTGAAGCTTATGATATTGATATTAACATTTCTTCCCACCATATAAGACAAAATCAGAATCTATCTTTACTTTATGCCTTTTGTCCATTAAAATTTGAAAAAGAAAATTCCATATTACAGGTCATGTGTTTGTTAAGAGTTGACCCCAAAATGATGGCATGTAATCAACTATTAGTAGTATGGACTACAAGAAGATGAGATCAATTTTACCTATATCAAATAAAGAATGTGAGGTCCTTTGAGCAAACAGAAGCTTTCCTACTTTTTGCGTAGGGTGTGAGTAGATGATGGTTTAAAACAAATAACTATACTTGGTAGATAGAAGAATAGGAATGCCATGGACAGAATGTCCTTGGAAGCACTACAGATTATTGCTGGAGATGATACAATATGGTAAGCTTTGTCTAGATCAGTGATAGCAAACCTTTTTTTGCTCGGGTGCCAAAAGGGCTTGCGTGCGCGTGCGTGCCCACACCCATAATGCAATGCCCTCCCCGTGCATGCGTGCACAACCCCTCCCCCACGCTGCGGCCCAACAGCCCAACCAGAAGTTCGTTTCCGAACCGGAAGGTGGGCTGTTGGGCCGTTTCTCACCCTCCCCAGGCTTCAGGAAAGCCTCTTGAAGCCTCGGGAGGGTGAAAAACGGCCAAACGGCCCAACCGGAAGTTCGTTTCCCAACCGGAAGTTGGGTCGTTGGGCCATTTTTTACCCTCCCCAGGCTTCAGGAAAGCCTCCTGAAGCCTGGGAAGGGTGAAAAACGGCCCAACCGGAAGTTCGTTTCCGAACTTCCGGTTGGGCCGTTGGGTCCGTTTTTCGCTATCCACAGGCTCCAGAGGCTTTCCTGAAGCCTCGGGAAGGCGAAAACGACCTTCCCCCCGCCCTCCGGAAGGCCGAAAATCAGCTGGCCAGCACGCACATGCGTGCTGGAGCTGACATAGGGCAACGCCTTGCGTGCCCTCAGATATGGCTCCGCATGCCACCTGTGGCACGCGTGCCATAGGTTCGCCATCACTGGTCTAGATAGTCTTAAGAGGAGACCTAACTAATTCTTTTTTTTCAAAAGCTTGACTTTTTTAAAAAAAAACTATGGGTCACTCTATACCAGTACAATTTGAGATTTTTTTTCTGTTTCCCAACAGGTAGATTAACATGCTTTATAGTATGAGTTTTTAAGGTTTAAGTATGTGTCAGTGTAGGACAGAAATAGACTTGTAAATATTGTACTTACTGATAGTGACAACCTTCAAAACTAGAGTTGCTTGTTGTATTTCTACTTTATTTTTTTAATTATGCAAACTTTGGAGCAGGTATGGAAATTATGATTTAGGCAGTAGATTTACTCTAACTAAAGTCCTGGATTGAACTAAATAGGATAAAAGACTGATAATGATCTCAGACTATGTACATTTAGATTTTAAAAGGTTTTGCTCATGTTTACATTTCTGGTCTTAGAGATATTCAAGGCTTTTCTTGGTCTATGTGTGAATGTTTTCCTTGTTAAAAATAGCAAAGGACAAATGCTGGGACATTTCTATGCACACTCAGTTTTAATGCATGAAGATCTCTTTTTAATTGCTTTTGCTGTTAATTTCGAATTCTGCATTGTCATATATTGCTTTCCAGTTTTAGGCAAGAAACAGAAACCTTGTTCATTATTTCTGTTCTGATCAATTTTGTTCTTTTTTTCAACAGCCTATTTTATAACCCACTTCATGGAGGGTTCTTTTAGTTGTAGATCCAAAGTTATTTGAGATTCATTCATCACTGTGATCATCAGAAAATAAAAAGTATTCAGAGTAAATCAAAGTAGCCTGCACCTAATCATTTTCTTTGTAAAATGGGAAATATTTGGAACTTTCCTGAAACATTTTCATCAGCTCCAATAAATCAAACTAACTATATTAGTCAGTATTTATAACCTTTAATGTTCACTAACTTATAGCTAGTGGATATAATATGACAACACATTGCCATTGTGAAATGTGAACTGAAAGAATGAAATGCTTAACTATATTAGTATTATAGTTTAATTTTATTACTATTCTATTGGTTAATTATATTAGTATTGTAGTTAAGTGGCATGGAGAACTTGTAGAGTTTTAGATCTTAATGGCCTGACCAGTTATTTAAACCAAGTTAGTACCATATTGATAAAACTTAGAAACAGTAGAAATAGATTGCCTTGAGTTTATAGCTTTCTTGTGACTTTTAGTATTCCCAGACAAACAAAATCAGTCTAGTTTTTCATTCTTTTTTCCAGCTTCCAACAACCTAAGTATGCACACCCTCCCATCAAAAGATTAGACTCACTAACACTTGGGGCTGTGTAACAGTCTCTGACTCTGCACTGGGTCTTGTGTTGTATACTGCAGTCAGCAAGCTTGCATTTTTATGTAATATATTTCTATACTGATTGTGTTCTGTTGAGTTCTTCAAGCCAACAGAGAACCCAAATTATATTAGAAGAGCTATGTAAAGCAATTAAGGCCTCTTTGCTCCAATCACACCAAATTTTGTTTCCACTTTAGAGGCATACTTTAGCATCATATTGGTAAATGAATGGGCAGTTACTCAGTCATGCTTTTCCCATTAGCACTAATTAAGTTTTAATTAACTTCTTTAAAACTAAGTCCACAATAAAAAGAAAATATTTTAGACTATTTTCAAACAAGGACAACATTTATTATTTTATAATGGGATAAATAAAAGTTGCTCTTTAAAACATTGTTTAGGAAAATTAAGATTAAAAAATGTTTGGCAAACTTTTTTTAACTTGTGAGGTTGGAACATTGCTATTCATAAGTTCCAACCATCATTTAGAAAATCTAGCAAAATAGAACACGGTACAAGTGTTTAAACAATAAGCTAGTGGTCACGAATATTTAATTGTGAGAAGGAGAAATGTAACAGCACATTTCAGTTTAACTGTTCTAGTAAACATTTCAGTGTAATTTTAAAAATCAGCATATCCAATTCTGAGAGATTTAATTATCAAAACTGAGAGGTGAATAATCACAAAGATACTTAAATTGGAGCTTCTGTCAAGAAGAAAGACAAAATATAATTTAGTCTTTTTGTGAAATCATCAACAGAGGTCCATGTATGTGTTTTTGTGATACTGAGATAGATTTGCAGATCTTCATGTCATTATTTTCTGGTCCATCTTTAGGATGGATGTACAGTGCAAACAGTTCGTGGTTTCTTAACATCATTCTGTACAAAAAGCTTTGTTTGGAAAATATAAAAAAATGAAATACATTTACTGTTGGTCACACATGAAACAGTCATTGTCATTTGTTGAAAACAATTTGTGTTCCATAATTTGTTTTGTTTTCTTTTTCCCCCAATCATCTATTTCAGTGATGATGAAACTTTGGGCCTTAGTATGTCAAAAATTTAGAAAATGCCTAAATTGACTCTGCTGGTGTGTCACCTCCCCCTGAACAAAAGACAAACATTTCTTTATTTATTTAAAAAAAAACCTACAGATCAGTCATGGGTGGTGCTATGCATTATATCAGGGGTGTCAAACTCATGGCGTCATGGCATCATCACGTATCGGAACTTTTTTCCCCTTTGCTAAACCGGGCGTGGGCGTGGCCAGCACGTGACGCATCCGGCCTGCGGGCCAGGAGTTTGACAGCCCTGCATTATATACTTCAACATAATTACAAAAATGAAATACAAGTAAAGCAAACTAATTTTTGGAGACTTCAAAAACTCTGCAGGCGCACGGCCCTCTTGTGCAACTTCCAGAGGGTCTTTCTTTCTCTTTCTCACCCTTTCTCTGTGGCCTCTGAAAATCGCACAAGAACAGGGCGTGTTTTCACCCAACAAGAATTGCTGTTGTTGGGTGTTGGTGAATGCTGGCTTATAACCCAAAATGTGGCGTGTCACCTTTGACGCCAGTGTCATAGGTTTGCGATTATTGATCTATCTTACTGCTTTATGGGGGAAATACAGTAGTAGGGCTATGAAATACTTCAGATTTGGTTTCGGAAAGATGCTTCCCAATGTGTCAGGGCTTAAATACAGCATCTGTCTACAACTCTTTAAAGCAGCTACAATTTTTTTCAGCATCTAATAGCTGCAGAGAAATGTTGTGTCCACTTCTCATGGATTCCAAAGCATTCTCTCTCTCCCCCCCCCCCGAATTGTATCTGAAGCGCTGCACAGATGGGGAAAAAATACTGGGTTTTTATTTATTTTTTCTCCCCACCCAATCCCCCATGTTGAAATAGACTTGGCAAATTGGCTGGAGTCAAACTCCTATCTGTCCATTGAACATGAAATGCAGGATTTGATCAGTATTATTTATTTCCTTTTTCCTATTTTTCCAAAACTAAAAGTGAAAGCCTGCAGCTTTACTCTTGTTGCCAAACCACCTATTGATTTACAATCTAAAATCTTCTGGCAACTCATTCTTTACCAAATCCAGTTGGAAGCAATTGAATAGCAGACATTTGTGTCCCATCAGAACCTCTTAGTGCCAAACCTTAGGTGCATAGGGGGAAAAAAGTATAACTGCTCACCTAAAGAGAACTGAGTTCAAAGCAAGATTAAATCAGAAATGAAAAGAATTTGGCAGAAACAGAACATTCCTTTGTTGACATTTGTCAGCTTTACCTGATCACCTTATGAAACCTGGCATGTAATTTAGAGAGACTGTTTAAAAGTGGTTTTTTCCCACTGAAATCAACCAAGACATGTTAAAATGCAGTTTTGGAGGTACTTTGGATTAATGAGAAAAAAATACTGATAATGCAGCTATTGTAGTGAAGGGACTCTGAGGTGTACAGAGGTTCATACCTGAGAATGCTTATAATCTTGTTTTTGGCACTACAGAGGCAGTACAGACATTGGAAGACAACAAGACAAAGTTTTTTGATTGATTGATTTTGTGCCACAAGTCATTGTTCATTCTTAACAACCACATAGACGTTTCTCCATGAGTAACAGAGTTAGAGTTAGAAAGAAAATAATTGCAAATGGAATTACACATGTTTTAGTTTAAATTCTGTAACAGAAAAGTTGAGGGATTTTACTGTACTAAAACATTTGAAAATTATATTCTCCGATCTATAGATTAACCTGAATAAATACTTTGCAGTGGTGGTATATTCTGGGGTATAGTAAACTCTGAGAATTGATTAATCTGAAAGAGAAAAGCATCTTTTTGCGTGTGTTAAACATAAAATTAATTCATTGGATTGCTGCATTTTTTTAAATATTCAATTTGTAGCTCATATAAAGCTTTGTTGTTTTCTGTTTTAAAATTTCAATATTACTGCTTTTATTAGAGCAATCAGTATGGCTTGCCTTAAATTGATAAGGCCAGGACATTTCTCTGTATATTAGCCTTGGGGGAATGGAAAAAGTATTTTACCTAATATTGTTGATGCTGCTCTGCACAGAACTTGAATTTGTTGCTGCTTTGAGATTGGGTTTTTTATTTTTTTTATTTGTTTCCCCCTTGTCTCTGGCCTAATTAATTTTATAAGGCTTCCCTATGGACATAATTTATATGACAGATGACTTATAGTAACAGTCACTGATGCAGTATGAAAATTTTTGTTTATAGTAAGTTTAATATGTTCCTGCATTCCTTTCCTCTAAACTCTTTGATGTATTCATTTCTGTACTTTTTTCATTGCCCAATAAGTATGATTTTTAAACAGTTTTGTTGGTAGGATTAAAAAAGAGTAAACAAGAAAAGTAAATTGCTATACTTATGTAGTTTTACTTTTAGATTTTAAAAACGTGAATGACATTGAATCCAGCTGTAAAATCAAATCTTATATCATTATTCTTCCATCTCATGCATTACAAATGAGAAATGTTTCTCTGCTTTTTAAATTGTTGGCCAATGTCAAGAAGCATCAAATATAAAGCTGTGGAATAGGAAATCCGCTCAGAAGGAAAACCTTTGTTTCTTTATGAAAATCTTACCAAAACTAGCAACAATACTGTCTTTAATCCCAAAGAAAGGCAGTTTTGACCTAGAAAGACAATTGATTGTGTATTCTCCAAGTATTGGCTTCTTTTCTATTTAGTGTTTCTAAACTGTCTCTCAAAGCTTTAGTGATCCTGCAGAACATATGTTCTTAGAAGACATTCAGCTAGCACAAGCTCCCACAATGGCTTCTAATTTATATAATGGTGTCTTGGGATTTTGTTTTAAAGAATAAGAGGTCAATCTGGTTTTCTGAATTCATTTCTTAAGCCAAAGCTTAGTTTGTGTAGTGATATTGCAGCCAGAAAGGGAAGAGATTCTTAAGTCCAAGTTCAGTTTGCTCAATCCTGAATATGCTGGTAGGAAGATAACAATTTGGTGGAAGCCAAATCTTGGAAGATTTACCTAGTCCTCACCTTTAATGCATTTGAGTCATGCTCTCTTTGATTTGGGTATGACATGACTTGAATGAAACATGTGAGAGATGATAGATTGACAAGAATGTAGATGAATTTTTTTTTAATGGATTTGCAATTGCACATCAATCAACCTAATAAAAACTTTTGCATTAATAAAGTTTTACAATATTTACCTGAAAGGAAGATAACACTGAATTTACAATTATCTTTCCTTTCACATAGTGGTTAGAAATAAATAATAAACACACATGAAAATCTGGTATAATGCTTCTCCATTGTGTCAACTTTGTGCTTGTCAAAATATTTAATATCTCTTTGAAGCCATTAGGGAGACATAATCCAAAAGTTTAGAATTAGGTCTCATCAATATGCTGATTATACCCAGTTATACATCTCCACTCCAGGCTCAGGGCTCTGAAGACCTGGATATAAAAAAAAGACTGAGATGCAATCCAAGCAAAACTGAGTGGCTATGAATTCAGAACACAATTAATACTGGGTTGATAGCATCTTTGGCTATTGATGAGTTGTGCAGGCCTACACTCTGCTAGACCTTCTGGGATTAATTCTTTCTCCTGAAAGAACAGGTGGAACCTGTAGCCAGGAAGATCTTTATTCAGCTTCAATTGCTATATCAATAGGGACTACGAAGCAGAAACACAGAGGTTGATCTCTCATGTGCTTGCTACTTCTTACCTGTATTGCTGTAATTCGCTTTACATGAAGCTTATGAAGACATCTGGAAATGGCATCTAGTGCTAAAGAAGAGTGCCTTTGTGCTTATAATAATGGTGTGGACTGGGATACTTGCACTAGTTTTCCCAATGTAACTTAAACTGCTAAGACCTATAAAGTCCATACGACTAAAAACCTGAAGTCTTGCAAGACTGCCTATCCCAGATTGATTTTGCTTGCTCAATTTGGGAACAATAAAGAATGCCTACTGAAGGTACACACCTGAACTGGTGCAACAGAAGGGAACATAAAGATGGGCATACTTGGTGGACTTTGCTTCCTCTGGAACAGCTTGAGTGCCAAATGAGAATGGCTATATTCTCATGACTTTTGGAGACTAGTCAAGTCTTGGCTTTTGTAGAAGTTTCGTGAGATGGAATAGTTTACTGAGGTTGGTTCCAGAATGTAAAGAGAATACAAAATTATGGTTTCATTTTCATTTCTGAATTATGATTTTTTTAAATTATATACTACTTAGAGTCCTATTGTATTTAAGTGATATGTGAATCATATAAATAAACTCCAGATGAAATCGATTCTGTAATTTTTCCCTTTTACAAACCAGACTGTATATCAGACTTCTTTTGAGCACATTAAGAGAACCCTTCTTCAATGAAATCTCAGTAAAAATGCTGTGCTGTATTGTTATAAAGAGCTGCTACACATAAGACTATGCCTCCTGAAATGTATAATTTATCCAACTTAGATGGTTTCCATTCTTCTTTGAAGGACATCTGCCTTCAGCACTTCTCTAGGGATGAAGGTACTTTGAGCCTTCCTGGGCAAAGTCCAGAAGTATGCAACTTTTTTAAAAAAAAATGCTAATTTTACAACACAAGAGATACATGTATATTTGCATATGGAAGGCTTAATGATTAATGCTTTTATTAAACCAATGAAGGTAATCTCTACATATAGAAAGGTCTACATTGGGGAAAGAATTATACCAAAAAAACAACACCACCCAGTCACAGGAACAATTAGAATAGCTACATTACTTATAGCCTCCTTAGATAATAGTTTCAGAACATGTTAGGAGCTACAAAGAAGTTAATTAGACAGAAATCATCTAGCTTGTGGCTTGATGCTATTAGGCTGTATTTTTCTTTGTTGCTGCTGTTTTTTCAGACTTTGTGCTCACTCTTTCATTGACCAAAGCACAATCAAGAAAAAAAACTGCATTTCTGATGTTCTAGGTCTAGCCAGGAAATCAAAAATTACCTAATGACTCAACTCACCCTTCTAGTGACCTTTGTTGGAACGATAAAACTGCAAACTAATTTTCCCCTGTTACGCAATCACATATAAAGGATTGTACAAGAAAGGCTTTTTAAAAATATATTATTTCTATCTATTCAGGCTTCGTCTCTAATCATAAAGTCAAATTAGCAGGTGCTTTAGGGATCACAGTTGTGACATATCCCAGAAATGTGCCAAACAACCTCAATAATGTGTTCCTATGTATGCATCTAGATATGTTTTATATAAACTAAAGCTATATACACTTGGGGAAAAATTCAGAAGTGCCTCAGACTTCGTGTACACATGATATCTTGTTCATTAAAGGACTATGACTGTTTTCAGGCTGTTGCATAAACCCTAAAAACAGTATCACCACTTTAAATTTAACGAGCAAATTCTTTAAAGGAGTGGGGGGGGTTCAGGTTCAGGTGGAAACTTTTAAAAAGACCCAGCTCCTGTAATGAATAACAGAGTAGTATTGTACTTGCTCAAGGTCCAATGCATTTCTTATGAATCATTTTGCAGTCACACACAGCATTACTAGAGAGAGAGGGGGGGGGAAAGATCTGCAGAAGTCACAATCCAAAAAAGGGCAAAATTAGGACAAAAAAGTTTAATTGAAATAATTACTAATTAAAATTAATTGCCTATAAAATAAGGCGTCTCATTTATCAAATTGTTTCTCTCTCTTTGAATATATCAACCATTCTCACTAACAGAAAAAGCAGTACCCATCTTTCTTTCCATAGAAAGAACAAGAAATAAGAAAAAAATAAAACAGGCTAGAAATGGCTTAAGACAAAATGGTTGCTGAATTTAGAAGGAAGGAGAACTAGGGAAAGAAAACTAGTTAGATGTGAGGTGACAGGAAGATCACTGAAGAGAAAAGAAAAGTTAGGAAAAGTCTCTGCTTATGCAATAAAAAGCGTTTCAATCCACAGGTAAACAGGGCCTCGCAAACAAAGGCTAATCTTTAAAGGGTCATCCATGTGACCCTTACTTGGAGGTTTATAAATATGAAATACTAGCTGATACCCGTGCTTCGCTACAAAACTATGTGAGGGTGCTTGATAAATTGACACTTGAAAATGAATGAGTAGGTAAAAAAGGGGT
>QLTV01002927.1:2354869-2366169 GCA_003457575.1 Thermophis baileyi | reverse complement strand
ATAAATAAATAAATAAATAAATAAATAAATAAATAAATAAATAAATAAATAATGTAAGCTAGTCATGCTTAAGTCTGACAGCACGCTCTTTACTAGGATATGCTTGCATTTTACTAGGATAAGAAGAGACTGAGAAGGTATTTAGATATTAAAGCATAAAAAATACAAGTAGAGTATCAAATTGCTTAGTATTGCAACTATTGCAACTCTGACATTCAGTTTTTCTTATTACACGATAGTTTATTTGCTCTTCCTTGAGACCAGAACATACAAGTTCTACAGAATCTTAAAAAAAAAAACAACCTCTTGTCTGATAGAGAGGTTTTGTCACATGGACATGCCTATTTTCTGATGCCAACTGATAATGTCTTCTTTCAGATGCCACCATTATCAGCATTACTGTTGGCGGTGGGACTCAGATAGGGGTCTTTTTGTATAATGATGTTAAGGCTGTGGAACTGGATTTCCCTGGAGGTTTACCAAGCTGCCCCCATTCAGAACATTGGCTAACTTTCCAGACTGTGCTTCTGGGTTTGTATTATTGTCATGGCTGGGCACTGTTTAACTGATACATTCATTTCTTTACTCTTTGTTGCTAGTCCCAAAGGTGCTTTCTTTCCAAAGGGCAACTGGAATTTCTTGTTTTTCTTGAAGATGTTTTGCTTCTCATCCAAGAAGTTTCTTCATTTCTGACTGAATGGTGGACAAGGGAAGAATTTATATTCCTTGCAGTTATCTGGTTGTTAGTACTCTTTCTGAGTGTCATTGAGGCCACTTGGAGGTTTATTTATGCCCTCAAGGTCATCTGAATCCTGTACTCTGCAATTCTTTTTCTGGAAATTCATTCATATTCCCGCACCATTCAAAGGATGTTCATCCCAAAGTGCATAGCTAAATTGTCTATGGAGATTCTCAGACACCCAGGTCATGGTAATCCCAAAGGTGCTTTCTTTCAGAAAGGGCAACTGGACTTTCTTGTTTTGCTTGAAGATGTTTTGCTTCTCATCCAGGAAGCTTCTTCAGTTCTGACCATGACCTGGATGACTGAGAATCTCCATAGAGTTCGTTGCTAGTCTTCTAGTTTTGGTTGTTTCTTTAAAAATATAATTCCTATATATTTTTAACGATATTGTTATCTTCCTTTCTCTATTACCATGCTAGCCCTCAAAATGCTCCAGCGTATTTATTTATTTAAATAGTTAGACTCTTCCCACATTCCAGAGATTTCTATGGCAAATTACAATTGATCAATTACACATGTTGGCTTGGTTTTTTTAAATATTGAATTTGAACAAGAGATATTTGGATCAGTGGCACTAAAATGCATTTAAGTGCCATCAATTTTTTTTCAAGCATCTCAGAAATATGTGCTAGTTGTTGGTATGTTATTGCCCCAAATAAAAAGCTGTTGTGTATGCTAGTGTCACAAAAAAAAGTTGGAATGAATTTTTCCAGCAAAAAATAATGAATGTCAGTGAACAGACATATGTATAATCTTTTACATCCCTAAATTGCATAGATAAAAGCTTTTTTTAAAAATGTTGTGTGGGGAACTCTTTCAGAGATTTCTCAAGTAATGAAGAATTTGCAATTATTTTTCCACAGAACGTCAGTCTGACTGTACTCTAATAACAGGCATTGAACTTGCATACTTAAGGTTTAAAAAATGTGATATGACCAGCATATTATTGGTCTCACCCACCTCACCCTTAGACATGTTGCTTCTAAATGCAGAGATGAGGTGTTCAGATATAAAGAAGAACTAGAGTTGGTTTATAGACTCCCACCCAACATCCTTGAAATGGAAGGAAGTAGTTTTTTCTCAATCTTTGACTAGTCATATTTTGCTCTCTTTCCCAAACCATTCCTCTTTTCCTTTTATGCTGCTAATCTAAAATTAGTACCAGTAAATAGTAAAACTAATAATGCTAATCGATTTTCTGTTTACAAAAGAAATCCTTAAATTAATGTGGCAATATTTGTTATCTGTTAGTTTGACTGGCTATTTTCTGAGTGAATCTCTATCCTCCCCCTGGAATCCATCCATTCTTCATTCATTTGAAATCAGTGCTCCTATATAAGCAAAAAAATATTTTAGCAGACATTCATGCAACTGATTATTTCAGAGTATGTACCACCAGACTGTCATTTATTTCTTATTTGCTTTGGAGCATTATAATCTGCTTCTTATCTGTTAACTTCATCCCAGACTGTTAGTGGAGTAAGCTTGGACGGAGATTATTTTGCTGTTTTTAAGATAAGCCTTTATAATTACAGGAAGTAAAATGTGTCAGTTTGGGTATGTGCTGGACAGAAGCAAGATTAGGATTTATGGGTAGATCTGCAGTAGAAGATAATCTGCAGTAGTTTGGTAAACACAAGGAAACCAGTAGTAGTAATTAAAAAACTTTTTCCTAAATTTGGTTGCTGAAAAATACTGAGAGAGAAACAGAAGTGTATGTTTGTCAAAGAAGATATAATTCACCAATTCCTGACACTAAGTTTGCTCAAAAGCTTCCTGTTCCCTAAATCTTCCTATGGATTTTTTATTCAACACCAGTGATAACCTTCTTGATTTTATAAAAGAAATGGGGATATATAAATGCATCCACTCTCATTGAGTCTATAAAATGTGCAGCGCCCCCAAGAAGTTAGACAAAAATTCTATTTGCATTGTCCAACAATACGAGAGAATTAATCATGGAGAATGTTTAATAAGGCTATGGAATTCCTGAAACCTTAAAAACAGTCGTGTACAGAAAAATTTTACTTCTACACAAAGACTCATAATGTCATGATTTAAATGAGCATGCTTTTCTAAGTGCACAGTACATTGAATAAAGAAATTTTCACTGACCAATCAGTCCGACAATTACTCATTTAGATAAAGACTTGTACAGCATACCTAAGTAGCCATTGAAATTGTGCTTTCATCAGCTGGTTGACAGATGCACATATTAGCTTTTCTCAACCAGTTGTCTTTCAACTATTGTATCATATTGTAAAGTTTATTATAGCCCAAAAGACAAATATGTCTGTCAAGTACATTGGACTGACTTCATTCGGACATGCAGTCCAATATGTTGGAAGAAGTCAATTTGGAAAAAGCTGGCCTACCTCATATTTTGCCTATATTCATTGGAAAATGTCTCTTTCTTCTGCTTTTCCACAAATACTGTAACAAAGTGATACCAATACAGAATTAGTATCAATATTTATCTAAATATCCCAATGTACCTGCACACAATGAGATAATACACACATTCAGCAACTTTTAGTAACTGACTTTGAGGAAAATATATTCATTTGTTTGTAAGATAATGGTGTATTGTAAAAATGAACATATATAATGATATATTGCACAGTAGGGATTAGCACTGATTATACCCAGTGCAATTGTCACACCTTGAAAATTGACATAAAAATTTAAAACAATATGAATAGTGTTCCTGAAACCTTAATACAGTAGACACACCAGAGTCAGGTACATCTGTTCACAATACTAACCATTATCATTAACATAAAACACTTAAAATCATTAAGTTTCAGGTCTGGGGACAGATTATTCCAAGAAGAATCTGCTAAATAAATTTTACAGTGTTGCAGGGAAGGATCTTGGCTACACTAGACTTACATAATTTTGCATCTCAAAGGCCTGTGAACTGTTTTCAGAGGAACAGTTTGAATGAAGAGTAACAGTCACACTGTATAGTAAATTCTGTACCATGTTTCATATGGATGTAAAAGCCTTGGAACTGAGTAAAAATGGATAAAGAACTTAAGAAAATAGCTTTGAAAGCTCTGAATTATTGTCAGCAATAAAATCATTGAGCTAACAAATTGTAACTTAACACAAAGGTATAAAGTTGGTCACCATTTCTAGGAGTATCTTTGCTCAGGCTAGTGTGTTGTGTAAATAGCTTGCAAGAAAAGATGCTTTAGCCACAGTAAACCATAATTAGATGTCACATTAGCTTAACAACAAAGATTATTGGGACACTGCAGCTGGTGCAAGATATAATTGCCAGAAGATAATATAATGGCATTAAGTTGTAGTTAGCATGAAGTATTAGAACCAGGAAGACACCCAGTATATTGGACTGAAGAGCAGCTGGGAAAGCTGGAAAGAGAATGATGGTTTAGAGGGTCATTGGAATTATCCCCAAGAAGCAGGCAATAACTTTGTTTGCTTGTTTGTTTTGTATCTTCAAATCAGTGTTGACTCCTGGTTAATGACTGGATTGGTCCCTGAAGTTTTCTTTGCAAGATTTTTGTAGATGGTTTGCCACTGCCTCCTTCCTAGGACTGAGAGTGAGTGACTGGCACAAAGTCACCCAGCTGGTTTCATGCTTTAGTGGTACTAGAACTCACAGTCTCCTGGTTTCTAGCCTGGTGCATTAATCACTTGTATTGGCTTTTTAAAAAGGACGTTATTGATTTAATTTGATTAATGTTTGTATAATATCTTTGTGCAATTCTGTTAATTAAACTGTATGTGAAGTGATGTATAACTAAACTCCACAGGAGCATAAGAGGCTTCTGCATGGCATGGTTATGATATTTTTTATCTTACTGTACATTTAAAACAACTAACTTACCTTATTGTACATTTAAAACAACTAACGTAATTTGCCAAAACGAATCTATCGTTTTCATAACTTTTATGAAATCAGTTGTCAATGAATCAGAGGAAATATAGATTTGGTCTGGAATCAGACCAATAAAACAACGTTGAAATTGCAAACTTTGTTGGGACATTTTGAAAGTTAACAGGGTGGGGTTGCTTGCTTGAATATGACCTTTGTGAATAACTAATTGGGGAAAACAGTAACATTGAGATGATTTAAGTTGATAAAGTATCATGAATTGCCTCTAATGACTGATTAAGATATGATTTGGTTAACAGTAAATGAATGTCTGGTGGAAATATTGCTACATAAAATATCTTTAGAATTAGGCTTCAGCATCCTAAATCTAACTAAACAAAGCAGATTCCAAGAACATACTTAGTAGCTCCCTTCATGCATTACTAGCAAAAAAGAGACTCCATGTTCCCCATGTTAGCTTTGCTGGCTCTAAGAGCCTAGAAATAGTACAAGGCACTCAACCCACATTGAAATGGAAGTAGACTATTCAAACAGGACTCACTTCAAGCTTCTTTGTTTCCATTATAAAGCATTAGTGCATGGAAACCATATTAGTCATTCTGGCTGTGTAGTCAGTGAATGGAATGGAGGCATGTGACACAGTTCTCTTCTATATAAATGGGAGACCACCTGAAGACTGTATTTCACTGCTCTGAACTAATTGGTGAAAGAACAAGGAATAAATATAAAAGATTATTATACACATTCTTATACAATTGGAGTAAAGGAATTTGGAAATCAGGATATCTGTCTTAATTCCAGTTAATTGTATTCATTTATTGATGAAGAGCAGGCATGATTTAAGGAGGATGAGTTTTGAGCAGGTGCAGTACATTTCACCTCTTCAAATTTAATCTTGAAATTAAGAGAGAAACATGTTTAGTGCTACATGTGAAGATTCCAGTTGAATCTGACATTTCCAGCTAATAAACAATCAGGTACTGGGAAAAGTGAGAAATTCTTTTTGGAGATCCTCATGAGCCACTGTGTGTCAGCAATATTGAGTTAAATGTGTAAATTCATGTGTAAAAGAAATGTCAAAAGAGGTGACTCTCTTACCATTCTGTTGTACTGTAAAACAATTTTCATAGTCCAGGTGTTTAAATAATCCAGAAGAGTGAAGGCTGTGGTTTTGCTATGCTCAAGTGTTTAGTTTAAGTCTTGTGAATGTCTTTACAGCTATGCTGGACACTAGTACTTTAATAGTTAAAGTAGTTTATGTTTAAAATAATCTGCTAGAAGGACACTATCGGTATTGTCAAGGGACAGGAGTAATACAAATATCTAATAACTATAACAAACATTGTTGATACAAAGAGCTCTTACTAAAACAGCATTACTTGAGCCTTTTTTGTAAAGTCTATCTTGTGCTTGTGTGTGTTTGACAGAGAAAAAGAGAAAAAATTATAATATATTATCAGACTGTTGCAGAGATAAAAAAAATCAATATTTTTTTGAGTTATAATTGTAGATAGTTACTATATTCATGATGTAGGATTTCTAGACATAAAAGAGATAAAGTTTTTGCAAAAAAATAATAATGGTAAACTTGCCAAGAACAGATATTTTGTGATCTGTGCTAAATCTCTGCTGGAAAAACATGAACAGCAATGAAGCTGAGAAGACACTAAAAGAAATTCAGGGCAAAGTGCCAGGCGCCCAGACGGAAGCAGAATGTGGACCAAAAAGATTGCGACAATCGGGTAATTATGGTTTATGAATTTCAGCTTTAATCTGTAGTTCAGTGAATCCTGATTAAATATCTGTTAAACACAATTAAAGTTTGTTTTTGTATTTCACCGTCTTGATCAGAATAATTAGAGACTGCGTGTTTCATGTCAAAAGTAGCAAGAGGAATTTAGTGAATGAACATCCTTTTTAAAAGCCATTTGTAGCACCAGCTGTTGGCATTATTTTATATTTTAGTGTTATCAGCATAAAGCTGGGCCTTCTCAGTACTGAGTGTTTTCCAGCAGGACAAGGATATTTCTGTCTGTGGTAGAATAGCAGACAAAAGTGGTGAAAATAGTAGCTGTGCAGGATAGTATTTAAAACACACAGCAGAAGTCCCTTACCTTCAGAAGCTACAATTATGAATACAACAGGTAGCCCCCCCCAAAAAAATCAAGTTAGATCACAAGTTTCATCATAGTTTGTCAAAGGTGAATTGACAAATAGAAAGAATTTAGGACATATATCTCAAGAGATGGTGGCATGAATATAAAGGGAATATTTTGTCATTCCAAGTAAAGTCTCTTTACAGTTCTCACAATCAGTCTGCTGATTATGGCAACATTATGGCAGATTGTTTAATGTGTTTATAAACAACAGTTTCAGGAATACTTTCTGGTGGCATTAAAGATATATTGGCTGGGGATGTCAGTACACATCTACTTTTGTTTGGATGATGCTGCATTGTTGGTTGAGAAGCAAAGTGATTTGCAATAAATATTACGTTGGTGCAACTAGAGCATGAATCTGATAATCAAGTTAATTGGCTTAAAGTCACCCATTGAGATTCAGTTGCTGAGGGTGGACTTGAAGTTGGAGTCTTCTGTAATAATAGTTGATGACAAGACAACATGTAACAACACAATGCTATGGTTATTTAAAAAAAAGCAAATGCAATGTAGGGTATATCAGGAGAATTATAATTTCCAAATAATAGACAGCACGATAGCAATAGCACTTCTATATCACTTCATAGTGCTTTACAGCACTCTCTGAGCAGTTTACAGTGTCAACATATTTCCCCCAACAATCTGGGTCCTCATTTTACTGACCTCAGAAGGATGGAATGCTGAGTCAACCTTGAGCCTGTCAAAATCAAACTGTAGTGGGCAGGATTAACCTGTACTACTGCATTCTATCCACTCTGCCATCATGCAGTGATCATTCTGCTTTATTTTGCATTAGACATTAGTCAACTCTACCTAATATTTTAGTTCTGGGCACCATATTTTAATAAGGACTAAGCTAAAGTAAAGCAGATTCCAGGCTAGTAAAAGAGAATTATCAACAGACTAGAAACTAAGCTCTATGAAAAGAAATTGAAGAAACTGGAAATGGTTAACCTTGAGAAGTAAAGGCTGGGGGCAGACGCAGAATATGATAGTACTCTTCAAATACTTGAAAGGATATCACATAAAAGAAGGTCAGGATTTGTTTTCTATTATTCAATAGAACAGTATATAGAATAATGAATGTAAGTTACAAGAAAGCAGAATCCAGCTGAATGTTAGAAAAAGCAGCAGAATAACTGCAAGTGCAGAAAATTATTCCATTGGATATATTCTAGGATGGGCCAGACAACCATCTTTTAGTGGATATTTTAATTAGGAGAATGGACTCAGGTGGACCAAAAAGAAAACTTCCAACTTCATAATTTTGTGATTTTGTAATATTCTGGACTTGTTGGTCAGACTCTAAATTCTGAAGTGAAAGGGAAAATGAAAGCATAGACACTTATATTGTTAACAGTGATTTTTTAAATCTTTCTCTTCTGGCCTTTTAATTTGATCTCATCAAAAAGAGAACTTGGTACATTTATTCACAAAGCAATGCTGATGATAAAAAAAAGTCATATCAGTATCCTAATTAACTAAAATACAGTGTCAAAATCCCAAATTCAGCTGAATTCAGATCTAATTATATTTAAAGTAGACCTAGTTAAAGCAAGGAGATTTCTTATTCATTATTAATATGAATCTCTTCAAAGTCTGGATCCAGTGACTTCACATTATAATTTTCAGTAATAAATCTTCAAGTTCTTAAAGAACATTACTATGATGTATTGACCCTCCAAGATAGAACTCCTAAAATAACAGAGTTGGAAGGGACCTTAGAAGTCTTCCAGTCCAACCCCCTCCTCAAGCAGGAGACTTTATACCAGTCCGGGTGTTTGATGGGTATTAAATCTCATCTTGAAAACCTTCAGTAAGATACTTATTCTATATCTGTGCATTTGGTTTTTCTTGCTGAAGTTTAAGCCTTATTTTTCTCATCATTCAATTGCATTTTGTTGGATAGGGCCCAGTGTTAAGGTCTGTCAAGATCCTTCTGTATCTTGAGTCTATCTTCTAAAGTGTTGCCTATTCCCCCCAATTTGATGTCAATTGCAAATTTGATAAGTTCCCCTTCTATTGCCTCATCTAAATCATTTATGAAGATGTTGAACAGTACTGGCCCTAAGACAGAAAATTGTGATACCTCACCACATGCTTCTCTCCATTTAAATGTAGTTCCAGTGAGGACTATAGAGTAGTCGGTCAGCAAGTTGTGAATCTGATTAGTAAATTATTAATAAACTTTTGCTCACAACAAACTTTTTCTGGAGTTCTCATTCAGTGATCATGATAATAAAACAGTGATCCCAAACCAAGATTTCCAGCATGCTAAATTAACTAACAGTACCCTTTACAACTCTACATTCTGTAACATTTAAAACATGTTTAACTCTATGTTTATATTATGAGAGTGTGAAAAAGAGAAAAGATAAAATACAGTGCTATTTAACCCTTCTTGGTTCCTATTAAGAAGTGGCTCTGGATTTCCAACAGGGCTTTTGAGGGAACCTTTAAATGTAGAACTAGGTTAACAACTACCCTATTTTGTCACCATTCAGTGATATGGCACTGGAAAAGTAACTTTATTACTGATACTTGCGCTTATGACCATTGCAGCATCCCCATTATACATAATCCATATTTGGGAATTTCACAGCTGGAGTCATTTGTGATTGTTGTGTGCTCACATGATGTCTATTTGCATGCTTCACATCCAGATGCCAACAAGTTGTTCTGACCCAAGTCACATATGTGGCAGTAGGTGCGAGTAGAATACGTTTATTGCACCACTCTACTTGTTATAGCGATATCTCCAAAAATCCTCCTTCACAAACCCCCCTCACAAGCAGTTCAGTGAGTAAGTCCAAGCACATGAATGAAGTTGAAGCAGTAAGTTCCCAAGCAAACACTCCCCACAAGGAAACTCCCTGGGGCAAGTCCGGAATGAAAAGTCCAAATCCAAAACGAGATCCAAGTCCAGGTCCAGGAGTAGCCAACAAGAGAAACCCAAGGATCACAGCACAAAATTAGGATACAAGAAACATGGAACAAAAGATTATGCACAGTAAATTGAACGGTTGTCTTTGCCAACAGTTCTCTCCCATGTGCCTGATTAAATAATCTATAACATAATATTCCTCATTGGGAAGGGCAAGGTTGCTTCCTCACTAGGCTCCAACCCAGGCTCTCTGGGCACTCCTGGAGACTCTGGGTCCCCATGTCTGACAGTCCCAGTTCCAGGTCCTCCTCCTCCTCCGAGTCAGCAACCGATGATGCCATCACACAAGCAGAGTCAATGGAGAAAGAGGCAATAAAATCACAAGTTGTGGTCATGTGATGTCTTGCTTAATGGCAGCAGGTGATTTACTTATTGATTGCAGCTGAAATGAGGTCATAAGTCTGTCATAGTTACATGATATCCCATTTAACTACCCTATCATTTAGTGATGAAGTTGCCAATTCCAATTGTGGTCATTAAGCAAGAACTGTTATTTTAATTTCAAAATGAAAATTTTAAAATAAAAACTATATTTAAAGATAAAATTAAAATTCTGTCAAACGTGGTAGCCATTTTATAAACTTCAGATTCTGTATCCCATTTAACAATGCAGAGGAAAAGGTACTAAAGCACTGATAATTTCAGTCTGTTTAAGAACAAAATTTATATTTATATTTAGGCTGTAGAGACACATATTAAAATTTAGATTTCCGTAGCACTGAGACTATTTACTAAATTTGCAGATAGGTTATCGTATGAAGAATAGTCTCTCTAAGGGAAGAGCATGTTAGATTTGGAAAAGAAAGCTGAGGGAGCATTATTGCTGTTAAAGTACAAGCGTAATGAATGGTTTTTGTGAATATGAATGTTTGAAACAATATTTTAAAATTAATTTTGATACCATTATCAAGTGGCAGGATGGATTCTTTATGAATGTTCTAAATGCGCTTGGATTATTTTAGCAATAGTTGACTTGAGGTGTTAGCCCTTCATGGCAGGAGAGTCCAGAGATTTCCTAATATGCATGCACTAACAACACAGAGGGAGGGAGGGAGGGAGGGAGGGAGGCAGGCAGGGGTGGGTTCTAAATTTTTTTACTACCAGTTCTGTGGGCATGGCTTATTTTGTGGGTGTGGTTTGATGGTCATGTGACAGTGGGTGTGGCTTCATGGTCATGTGACTGGGCAGGTGTGGCTTCATAGTCATGTGACTGTGGGTGTGGCCAACTCAATGTCACTCACGTCAAGGGGTGCCTCGCCTGGCCCCTCCCCTCCCAGCCAGTCCTTGTCACACCCAGCCTCGACATATCTATACTGGTAGTTCTGTAAAAATGTTGTTCACCTTTTTTCAACTTTATTATCTACATACTATAGATGTACTTGTATGGACCACTGAAAAGAGGAAATGGCTCACATGCTTTGCCCAAGAGTGTGATAGGCAACAGGCTTTTAAGGGGCTGCCAGAAAGAAGGGGGGGGCAATATATTTTCCAAAGAAACAGAAGGCAAAACAAGAAGCAATAGATGGAAACTGAAAAAAGAGAGAAGCAACCTAAAACTAAGGAGAAACTTCCTGACAGTGAGAACAATTA
>QLTV01002927.1:2331714-2349020 GCA_003457575.1 Thermophis baileyi | reverse complement strand
GGGAAATTATCAGGAGGAAGTGTGACATTACATATTAGTGGCAATGGTGTTTTTGTCAGTTGCCATGCATATCTCTGTGGAGGAATACCTTTTGTGACCCTCTTGGAACGTCTTGGAACAGTCGTCCAGTCTTCCTCTGGTTCGTCCTCGTCTCCATCATCGTCGCTAGCGTCAGCATTCGCGGCTTGCAAAGACGGAACATCAGGTTGTGAAGAACTAGTAGATGGAACACTTGCCTGTGAATCTTGGTCATCGGACTGCACGGCGTCAACAACATCCTTTCTAGGAACATAAACTCCAGGATCATTAGAATGAATCCTAGACCAGTCAGTGTCTTCCTCAACATTTGCAGATTGAGAATTAATCAGATATCCAGGTCGATGGATCGAAACCATCCTCTGCTACCATGTTGCGGAGATAAATAATTAGAGGTGAAATGAATCTTGTTTCCCTGCCCTCAATCCTCATGAATAAGAATAAAAGTAATATATTTGCATAACAAAAATAAGAACACCTAAGTCTGTGTCTACATGGTGAAGAACAAAGAGAACAAAAGAAAAAATAACACATGCGCAGTACAGGTATCACATGAGAACTTCATATCAGTATACAGTGTCATTTCAGAATAAGAGTCCTGCTGACAAATTAAAATGAACGTAGTGACAAATTTAACATGGAAAAAGGTTTTTTCAGTTAGAAATTATATACTGTAGAAAATTATAACTTTTTAACCGACACAATTTCTAGAGTTTTAATATACTTAGATCCTAATACTTTAAACCCTAATATTTCAAAGTTATCTAAACTGGAGAATCAGCTATTGGCTTCAACACTTAATACCTGACAATATTAGTGTAAGCATGATAATATAGCTCCAAATTCAGAAAATTGAAACCTCCATCACTGCCCTTTCTGTAAATATATTCTTGGAAACTCAGCAAAAAAAATATTAAACAATAAATTTATTTTCTGAAAATATTTTCCAAATATATGGATTGGAATTAATCTAAGAGCATAAATTAATCTGGTTATAATTTGAAAGCTTTCCCCTTTCCCCATAAGGTAAGGTTTAATGATTCCCATCTACTGATATCTGAAGAAACCTCTTTATACAGTGATACCTCGGTACTCATCATTAATTGGTTTTGGGAGGCAAAATAAGAACGAAAAATAATGAGTACCAAACAAATTTTTACCATAAGAAATAATACAGTGAGTCACAGGGCAGCCTATACTGACAAGTTCTAGCTTGTGCGTCAAATACCAAACAAATGATGAATACTGGGACAAAAATTTCACATCAAAATGCATTGAATACCAAATTTGATGAGTTTCAAAGCAGTTGAGTATCAAGATATATTGAAAAAAAGAATAGTATCTGCAAATAAAACCTAATCTACTTACCAAGTAAAATAGATGGCTGTGTAATGTAAGTATACTACACAGTTTATGTTGTAAAAGGGGCATTGGAAGAATATCTGAAGGACAGTGAAGAAGAAGCTACTACAACAAGAGAGCTTACTGAATCGTGGAGAGACCAAACTGTCCTACAAGATCAGATAAAGAACAGAAAAGAGACACGACAAGGCAAAGCAAAATAATACATGCCTACTACATTAAAAAAAATAGACAAAACAGATAATAACAAGACCTGGCAATGACCACCAGCAGGAAAAGTTTAAGAAAAAGACAAAGGGATTAAGATGTATGTATTTGTTCTTAAGGCCAAATACACACAAAGCCAGAATTGAGAAGACAGCAATAGGCAGCTGCAAATAAGCTAAAGAAACAGTTGACAACAAAGTTAGTTGCTGCAAGAATATTACATAGACTGGCTACAAAGAAGGGCATGTGAAAGTGATAACAATAGTGCATTAGAAGATTTGCAATAAATACCATTTGCCGGCAAACAAGAATTGGTGGGACCATTTGCCGGCAAACAAGAATTGATGGAACCACAAAATAGATTGGTGGGACTTCAGAATTCGAACAGACAAGTACCTGTCACACAACACTCCAGATTTAACAATTGTGAGTGAACAAGACAGACAAAAATGTCTGGCTACTGGATGGGGCAGTACCTGGAGACAGCTGAATAGAAGAGAACGAACTGGAGAAAATCACAAAATGTAGAGATCTGCAAATAGAAATAGAATTACTGTGGCAAAAGAAAACAAAGATAGCACCAATAGCAATAGGTGCCTTGAGTGCAATGCTAAAATATCTGGAGCACCACTTGAACACCATTGGCTTTGACAAAACCACAGTCAATTGCAAAAGGTAGCTTAACTTGGAACAGCTTACATCCTGTGAGGATGCTTTAACACCATCAAACAACATCATTTTGAGAAGGACTTGGTACGATAAAAATGCCAAATCCAGTTTAAAAATCTGGCTGACAGTGGAACAAACCATAATATATTTTTAAGAAAACAAATATTTGACTTCCTAAGCGGGATAGAACTATGATTTTGTCTCTTTCCTTATTAAGTGAAAAAATATACTATACTATATATATACTATACTATGTATAGAGATAAATACTATGTATAGTATTTATACTATACATAGTATAGTATACTATGTACTATACTAGGTATAGATATAAATGTTAGAGTTGGCAATATGCCCAGTGTTTTTATCATGAAGTTAACCATAATAAAAATAAGGAGGAGTACAAAAAAAGGACAAGAAATATAGAGTCTTAAAAAATACAGTAAGTCTTTTCCAGTGCACTCAAATACAAACAGATTCCAAGGAATGAAACACAATCAGACTTGTCCATTACCATATTTCAAACTTAGGCTAAAGGCCACTGCATTCAAAGGATTTCAAATATGTGAATCTGATCTTGGTGATTAATGCAAAATATAGCTGGAAAATATGGAGGTTTGAAGCTATATTGATCTGGAAGACATCTTGCTTTTGTGAAAAGTCTTTTCTTTTCAGAGACTTCTTTAGTAAAATCAAGACAAATTAGTATCTTGCTTCAGCGAGAATCCCAGTTCAGTGGAGTCTTAAGTGATATACATAAAATTTCATCTGTGGAAAAACACTGGAATTCCAATAACGGAATTGGAACTAGTTCCTTTTCATTAAAGGAATTTTAATCACATGATCAATCTCAACTGGAAAATCTGCTCCTGCAAGGAAAAGCTTTCTAAAAAAAATTCTCCATAAATTCAGCCAGGTTTGATTGACTTGGAAAGTTTTCAATGCCAATCACACATAGTTTTTCCCCCACATAATTGTGACTCTAAGTAAGCAATTCGTTTATCTAAAATATTATGACTGGCTTGAGTAATCATCTTGTGGGCAACCAATCAATCCTCATAGCAAGTCATTTTTTCATGCATCTGTTTTAAATCACATTTAAGCTCTGCCAGATCTTTTACCTGAGCCAGGATCTCTTTTAACAAATTAGAACTATCTTCTTCCATCATCTTTCTCAGTTTGGCAGACAGTGACACAGCTGGAATTAAGCTAGCTGTTGAACATTTGGGTTTAGTTGCCATTCCAGTAGCTCATTAAAAACAAAATAGTATGTAATGAAAGTTTTATTTGCGCAATAATCACAGTATTTGTTTACATATTCTGATAATTCTGAAGTTTGAAAAATCTTTAATCAGGGAGAGATGTGCCCTCACAATGCTATCCCAAAGCAGAAGTGAGTGCAGTCCACAGGATAGGAATAGGATAGGAACAGTCCAGATAATCAAAGCATTTCCTTAATTTACTTCGTCTTTGAATATTAATGTTTCTTTGTGGAAAGGGTGCTTCTGTTTGTCGTAAGGACCAATTGGTTTTCTCCCTTTTCAAGAGAACTTCATTGGATAACTTTTGTGTTGTCCTGAACCTTCCTTTTTTTAGGGAATTCAGTCTGGGTTATACTACAGAGATGGTATTGTCTGTGCTTGTGGATGATCCTGTATGTCTTGGCACCTTTTGATGGTGTTCTTCTGGAATGACTTGGCACACTTCTTTGCCAATTCTTTGGTGGTTCTCTTTTCTCTTTAGCCTATTCCAGCCAGTATTGAGGGAGCATAGATGTAGCCTAGGTTCTTCTTATGTTGGGTGCCCCTGAGCTCTGCAAAATTGCCATATTTAATTCCTGTGCAATTTGGTGGTCCTGCTGGACTTGTGACTTCTAGCCAAGGAGTAGGTGGCAGCCATGGCTAGGGGACTCTGCACAAATTTATCTTGTGCTTCAATTGTACCCATTCCTGAATCAGGAGACCCTGCTCATGGTCCTTCATGCTATAGATACATCTCCTTTGGACTACTGCAATGAATTCACTATAGATGGAGTTGCTCTTGAAGACCAGTGGAAACTTTAACTGATTGAGAATACAGTGATATATGCAATTTGAAATGCCTCCCACTTTGCCCATATTATATTGATGCTGGCAAGCTGCATAGCTCCCAGTTTCTTTACAGGTACAATTTAAAATTCTGGCTATCACCTTCAAAGGCCTGTATAGCATGGGGCCAGTTTATTTGCAGGACCACCTCTTGTGAGACATGCCCTTTATCAGTTGTTGTGGTAGGATCTAGGAAACAAGCATTTTTTTTATAATTGCTTCTCCCCAATGCAACAGCCTCTCCTCAAGACCTGGGCCTTCTTTCAGGCATTGGGGCAAGATGGGAGATAAGTCCAGGATTTGTTCTTTTCTTGAGAGAATAAACTTATAGCACTGGTGATATCTTAGAGTTTTAGTCTTGTGATTTTATTATTTTGTTTGTTAACTGTGTTTATTTCATGGAATTTAAGCAGCCATATAATTTTTTCATTTTATTTTTACAGGAAAAAATATTTGACCTCACCTCTGTTATTCCACTGAGTATTTTAGATGGCTCAAAGTTTTAGTCATGTATTCTGGGATCCTTTATTTTTTTGATTATGGTGTTAATTTTTAGCCAAGTCTATTCAAGAAACAGGCAGAATAATGATAGGTATCAAACTGCTTCCTCAACATAACTTCACACTCAGTTAATAATCCTTGCAGAGGGATTATTCACTAAAATCAGATGTATATAAAAGCATACATTTTAACCAGGGGTGGGTTCTGGTTTTCCTCGCTGCTGGTTCGCTCAGTGTCGCACCGCACTGGGGGGCGCTTCATGCATGCACAGTGCTTAAAAAAAGCTTCTGTGTATGCGCAGAAGCAAAAAACAAAATGGCAGCGCCACAGGCGCCGCCGAAAGAACCAGTTCGGGGGTGTGGCAGGCCTGGGTCGCTGCCAGTTCTAGCAACCCAGGCCGTCAAGTTACTACCGGTTCTAAAGAACCGGTCTGAACCCACCTCTGATTTTAACTAACTGTGAATGCACCTAACTGCAACCTTGAGAACTATTTTGAATAACTGTATTGATACTGGCCTAGTGTGCTCTCATATATTTCAAAAAGCACGTCCACTGACTTTGTGTGTATGTGTTTATTTCTAGTTCTACAAACACGATCAATTTTTCTTATATCTGCAACCCAAACTGTTAATTGTTTATTTTCATTGCTGCAAATTAAAAATTATTTCCATTGATGGGAAGCAAATGTGTCATGTATTATGTAAAATTTTGCCCAGATTTCTGTGACTTTTGTACAACATCTACAGCACGAAATAATTGATAATATGGCACTGATCTAGCTTTTAACATTTAATTACATCTATTGGGCTAAAAGCTCTAAAAGTTGTTAGTATTTTAAATCTTTCTACTTTTTGCAATTGATTTTTTTCTATTATTTTCCATCCTAATCAAAAAGACATTAACATGGACAGGAAATTAATCTAGCACTCTAGAGATTAATATTAATCTGATAATGCACTGTCCTCATGATTTCGGGAATCCTTTTTCTTACAGTGCATTATGGCACTGAATTTATAAGCTGTTGAGATAAAGGTTCCTTTGCTTGAAAAATAGAGCTCAAATTTCTTTCCCTTTTTTTTCTCAGAGCAACATCTTTCAGTAATATTGCATATTTCAATTTAGCATGTTAAAATTTTGTAGTAATTTGTATTCCAGTTGTACAGTGATGAGGCTTTAGAAAATTCTCTAATTGCAGTTTACAGAAGAATTAGAGTGTTGGAGTCCCATCTGCTTGTATATTGTGGTGTAGGTGTTTGTCTTGTTGCTACAAAACTATAAGTAAAATTGAGTCCTGAAATTTCACCTTATTTAAATAAAAGAAGGAAAAAGGGCTTATAGAAGATCATACCAATAGTTGAGCCATGCTCTGTTTTTACACCCAGGTTCAGCTAATTTATGTGGAATAATACACTTAGCTAATACAAGGTTAAATGCAGATGTCTTGGATTTGGAAGCCTCTGTAGAATCAAGTTAGCTGCGGTATTGTCCAAGTGGAAAAAAACAGGAATTGCAAATGTCAGGATCAAATCAATAAGAAACCCAAAAGGAAAATTTAAACATTTACTGTTTATCTATTTTACAAAATAAACTGAACTTACTGTTTATATATTTTTTTACATATGTTCAATTGGAGCTGCATGTAATTACAGTGAATTTAATGTTGGTAATGAAATATAAGAAAACTTTAACTAGAAAAAATTATGCAATCTAAAGAGATGTCATTATCTTCATGTTTTGTTTATAAACAAAAATATATCCTCAAATGATTGAAATGGATGTGTAGATTGGGGGGGGGGAAATATCCAGCAAACCAATTCTCATGCAAGTAACTGATACAGGTCTTCAATCTTTTGGTCACTGCACACCAGAGGTGGGTTTCAACAGGTTCTGACCAGTTCTGAAGAACCAGTAGCAGAAATTTTGAGTAGTTCGGAGAACCGGTAGCGAAAATTTTGAGTAGTTGGGAGAACCGGCAAATACCACCTCTGGCTGGCCCCGCCCCCATCTATGCTCTGCCTCCCGAGTCCCAGCTGATCAGGAGGAAATGGGGATTTTGCAGTAACCTTCCCCTGGAGTGGGGAGGGAATGGAGATTTTACAGTATCCTTCCCCTGCCACACCCACCAAGCCACACCCATAGAACCGGTAGTAAAAAAAATTGAAACCCACCACTGCTGCACACATTCAAATGTTATATCGGTGGGGGGAATCACACCTATTAATAAAATACTTGTCATAGTGCCATGACCAATCACAAAACTTGATATTTGAATCCACATTCTCCAGCTTAATACTGAAAAAAGATATACAGAATCTGCTATTTCTTGAGAAAAATCACAGAATGACCCAATCATAGTAATAGTGATAAGAACTGAGTGTGGCAAGGAATTTATGGGCCACGCACAATCTAGAAAAGAATTTAGTTTTCATCTGCATAATAGAACTTACTATGGTTTTTTTTAAAGTTGTATAAATATATTAATTTCAGCAACAACAGAAATACAGCTCTGGTACACAGGAATGCCTATGTTAGAATCTAGAGTTTTCCAGATATTTTACAGCATCTACATAACTTTATAGTTGCCATGTAATCCATGTAAAATCATTGGAGGAATAACATTCTGCTGAATTGTTTTCTACAGCACAAAATTATCTCTACAAGTTTGCTTTTTTATCAGGATATACGTATTTGGCTAGCTTACACTGAATACTGTAGAGATTGCAAAGGCGATCATCCTATTTAAATGTCTTGTGAAAAAGCTGTTACAGAAAAACATTTGTGAGTTAGGTGGGGCCCACTATTAAACTGTTATTGATTTTAAAAGGGCCTGTAAGTTCTAGATCTTTTCATTCTGAGCCTTAACAACAGAAAAAAATTGAAAATATTTTCCACAACACCCTGTGGAAAGCATTATTGGTGACTAACTAGAGATAGACATAAACACAGAGATGCATTTGTTAGAATATGTATCCAGGGTGCTGATATTCTCTCCCTCTTCCCTCCCCTGCCCATATATAAAACAGGAACTCTGTGTTTTTCATTCAGTAAATCTTCCCCTACTGTTTATGAAAGATAAAAAGAATCTAGGTTTTTGTGTAAGAAAAGGATTGATTAGTGTCATGTACATATGCGTTCACTTCTGTTTATGCAAGATAATAAGAGCATTAACATGGAGGTGGAATAATGGTGTTTATAATTCCATTGCCACTGTTTATATAAGATAAAAACAGTGCTTTTTTAAAAGTAAAATGGTAAGAGAACATTTGCTGTTATGTACATACATTAATTTTTCCCCACTTCTGTTTATAAAGTATGAGGATGAAAAAGTTTAACAAGTTGAAGTGAAGTCAATACTGTTTATAACATGGTTCTTGCTGTTTACCTAAGATAAATTAATTTAGAGTATGTAATTTCTGTCTCTTCAGAAAGGGGAATTGGGGTGACAGCATTTGGGGCTATATTGTGTACTTTTAGCAGCTTCAGAATTCTTTCCCTTATTAGGAGATATGCTAGATATATGCTAAATCACGCCAGGCTGAGTATGATATGACTTCTTAAAATAAGGGACATATTGAGATAACTTGCCAAGGAGCCATGACTTTTTAATCTTGTGATGCTCAGATGTGTTCGGATAAAACTCTCTTCTTAGCAGCTAATATGTCCAGTTCCTGTAATTGCTGGAATGATATGAGTTGTAATCCTCTACTTCGGAAAACAGCCAGATTGAGAAAAGGGCAGAAGAAACTAGCTTGCCACAGGGGTTTAAAAGAGACAGGGACAATTACAGGAGAGCAGGAATAAAATCCAAAGTGGCTTGCAAAACAAAACAAATAAGAGAAAAATCACCCTAAATACTCCATAGCCGTGCATTGCTTCACAAGTACTGTACATGTTCCATATTAAATAATTGTTCCCCTTTATCTGTTTTACTGACACAGATTGTGTTTACCCTTATTAGTTCATTAAGTTTATTGAAACATATATTCACAGTACAGAATACAGATATTCCTTTCACAATGTAATGCTGAATATAAGGGAGAGTGGCTCTTCTGTATACTTTGACAAAAACAATACAATTCAACTGATAGAAAGTAAATGTGTGTCTTCCTTCTTTTTCTTCCAAGATATTATTGGGACACATGATAATTGAAGCAGAAGGAAGGTTTGTACACAACTAAATAGAAGCATTTTCCATAAACACTACTTAACAAACACCAAGTTTGTCATGCCAAGTAACTTATTAGCCACTTCTGTAAGGGATGGGTCCAATGCCAAGCTTAGTAGCAGACCAGATATCAAACCTGAATCAGCTTATCAAAACCAGGCATGAGAAATGTGCCATATATTTGTGCATGTCATTTTTTCTTGAAAATAATTGGTATCAGAAATTAGAATAATCCCAAAATGAAAGATATGCATGTTTTTCCAGATTTAACTGTTCAACTGTTGATTCTATTTCAACGTTGCATGGAAGCCATTACTATTTCAATTAATGAATGGACATTACAGACTAGTTTTGTCTAGATTATATTTATTTCTATTGATTTTAAAGCATTATTTATTATTTATGTATTGTATGGCAGGGGTCCCCAACTCCCGGATCATGGCCCACTACCAGGCTGTGGCCAGTTCGGAACCAGGCCACAGAAAGTTTTGGGCGAGCGCACATGCGTGCACAACTCCCCTCATGTGAGCGGTGGACGCTTCCACACGTGCGCAAAGCTCCCCTCATGCAAGTGGCGTGTGCTTGCGCTCACATGCAAAGCTCCACTTGCGCAAGTGGTGGATGTGCATACCCACCGCTTGCATATATGGAGCTGTATGTGTGCATGCACATGCCCACGACTCACACAGAACCATCCCCTCCCCCCCCCACGCCAGGCCACCAAGCTGGAAAGGTTGGGAATTGCTGGCATATGGCATATCATACATGGACTAGCAATATATATTAACATTTCATCTAGATTAGTTTTAATTTAAAGCATTATATTTCACCCTCTGGCTTTACCTATGCCTTAATTTAAACCAAATGATCATCTGGGGCACTTTTATAATCTTGCTTTGAGATCCATCATGACTACATTATCACTTATATGTTGATAGTGTTCTTCCTATATCTGGATTATTATATGTAATAGCATGTGAAAAAAACTTTGAGAAATGGGTCAAAGAGATGGTCACTTGGGAACTGTTAGATAAGAGAGGTCAAAGCCTGCAGCTGCGTAACGGGTGGAGAAAGAGGGTCTGAAAGGACCTGCTCTAACTTCTCAGTCTGTAAAGCAGAAAGCAGAAGATTTCTACTTTCAGGCTTGCATGATTGATGCCAGTCTTCACAGGTAAACCAGGAAGGAAATAAGACCAGATGAGCTAATTCTATTTTCGTAAGGCTACATTAACAGAATCTTGCAAGTCTGAAAGTACAAATCTATTGCCATCACCTTTACAGACTGAAAAGACGGAAAAGGGTCCTTCTGAGTCTTTTTCTCTACCCATTATGCAGCTGCCAACTATGCCTTCTCTTATCTGACCATTGCTTATGCAGCATCTCTTCCCCTGTTTCTCAAGGTCTTGTTCACACACCAACTGCTTATCAGACATATTACTGTCTGATAGAAGCAGTAGTGGGTTCTAAAACCTGTGGCTACTGGTTCGCGCGCATGCACGCGTGACGCTTCTGCGCATGCGCAGAAGCGTCCTGGGCGCGTGGGCGGAGCCTCCTGCTGCCGCTACCGGATCACAGAACCGGGCCGAACCAGGAGCAACCCACCGCTGGATAGAAAGTACTAAAAGGTAGAATCTGTATTTATGACCTACAGTTTGTTTTAATAATTTAACATAGTGAAACCAGAGAAGAATTATCGCCAAGTAATCAAGCAGATTATGATCTGAATGATTTGAAGAAAAAGAAGGATTATTTATATGTACAATATCTTTAGTATAAGATTTAAAACAAGATAATTTTTCACAACTAAATTTGAAGGAAGTAACAAGTAAGATAAAGTTAATAAATAGAATAATTAGAGTTTTATTTTCATTTCTGGGCACATGTATCTTTGCAGTTACTATAGATCCTAAAACAACAACCCTGTAGGGATGGCAGATTTCAGAATTGATAGACATTTTATTAAGAATCTAGAAAGAATTGGGATTTGCCAGATTCCATTTATCTGGACAAAAGTATATTTTTATAAACTATCCCAAGGAGATTGTCTAAAGAGTCTTACACTTAGTATCTAAATTAATCATAGTGATTTTTCCCCCTGAGCAACGACAAAAGCCACTTTGCACTTTTATATATTATGTTAAAGGTTTTTTGTCATGAGCAGGTTCTATAAAAACTTTTTCTGTTTCATCATTTTGACAAGTGATTTCTACTAAAGTTACCTGATCGTCACAGTTTCTTTTTAACTTTTTCAGTTCCAGAAAACAGCAAACATTACTGAGCTACGTAGAAGCAAACACCAAGCGCTTTATCTGCTGTAAGGTAAGTCATATATGTAGTCAGAAAGAAAACCCAAGTCCATTTCCTATAATCTCTCCTTTGAAAATGTTGAGTTATCCTTGGCTACTCAATGATCCTCGTGTCTATGATCCAGGAATCACCTTCTGGAAACTATGAAACAATTAACCTTAGTAACTTTGGATTTCTTAAATTCTTTGTCAAAAATATGCTAAAATTACTTCTTAATTGTTTGTTTTTCTTGGCTATTTTCTTGACTATTTAGTTTATATATTGTAAAATATAAAGTGCCTCTGAAAAACTGTGCATTTTTTAATATCTATTGTAGCAGATCCAGCTTTTCTCGAGCTGATAATGATTATTATATCTCCTTTTCCTGAATATGAAAAGGTCTACAAATGGAGAATAGATAATACATTTTTAAACTTACACATTGATCCAGTGATTAACTTAAGTCTTGTTTACAAAAATTTAGTATCTTTGCATTAACATGTTAATTTGTTAATCTAATAAATTTCTATTCTTGATTAGCAAAAAGATTGACAGTAGACAGTATTGTTACTCTGTTTTGTCCTAATGGTCAGCTGGCCTTAAGGCTTAATAAGTAGTATGAAACTTTTAAAATTATGCAAAGTGTGGAAAAAGGACACAGACGTTCTCTCTCATATAACACTAGCACCTTAGAAATATATAGAAAACTTCTTTGGGGGGAGATTTGGGATACATAAAAGTGGTTGTTTGTAATATATTCAGGTAATTTATGGAAATTGCTTTCACAAAATATGATGACACATGCACAGGCTTAGATAGTTTTTAAAGAGTAGATCAGCAACCATATTTGGCCAATGCTTGGAAGTTAGGAAAGGCTAGGCCAAATTAGTATTTGGATGAACATATAAACACCTCTGCTGGAGCAAACCAAGGCGTAGCAATTTTGTATTTTGTTTCTCAGCTTACTATTACCCCCACCCTGTTTATGGCATTATTGTTGCACTCTTCTCTCCTGAATGACCTGGCCATCCATGAATCTATAGACAAATTTCATTCTATCCCACATAGTATCTCTGAAATATTTACACCCTTTGAAACCAGACGCTCCCCTGTACCTATTAGTTCTTTCCCAGATTTCAGTTTAAATACTCGTTTTTAATTAGACACCATGTTTCCATTTTGGTTCAAGGCCAATTCTCTCATTCAGAGAGTTTGTCTTATAGCAAAATGTTCTCCAGTGCCTAAAAAAAAATCTAATTCTACTTACTAAATATCATCTCAACCATTGAGTTCATAATGAGTTCTGTCAGTCTGGCTAGCCTCTACATGGAATAGGTAACCTTTCTGAGAATTGGACTTCAATCTGCTACCTAGAAAAATAGCTTCTAGGCCTGATCCTTTTTATTTCTCAGCATGATTGGCACTAGTATGTCTCACATTTATTACTTCCTCCTCACTCCAGTCTAGTAGTTTATCTAGATAGCTCATACTGTCTTACACCAACAATTGTCACAAATCTGTCTGAAATCTCTTATCAACTGGCTAGTTACTTGGTCAAGGAGTCAGTTGAAACTATAAGTCCCTTTTCAGACTGTATGATCAACAGACAAGCAGACACATATATTACTTAACCAAAAAAATGTATAACCCTGCCCAATTACTCAAATTAGCCTCCTTAAATGCTACTAATCAGTTCCAAAAGCTTGTCAGCTATCTTACCAAACTTCTATTTGATACTGCTTTCCCAAAACCATCAGGGAATACCAAATCTGTATGCTACATTTAGGAACTTAAAAAAAAAAAAAAAGACAGCAGGCAAACTATTTCCATATTGGTTTTTTTTTAGAAAACAGCATCGTTTTGTAGTCTCTAGAAAAAATAGCTCATCTGAAGGGTTTTATCTTTTTAAACAAGGCTTGGAATCAACAGTTGGCATGAAGGATGCTATCATCTACTTTTAAAGATTTGTTTGTTTGCAGAGGACTTTTTTGTTGGTTTAATACTCACTAAAAAGCAGCAATTAAGTGGCACCCATCCCTTCAGGAGTGGTCCTGTTACAGAAGACCAGAATGATGAAATGCGTCATGTACTTCATGAAGTCACAACAAAAGAGCTGTTCTGAACTTACAGTATATTGCAGCATTATAAAGGATAGAATTGCATTTCAGTGTCTCAACAACTATTTCATCAATTCCATCCAAATACTTTAGTACTGATAGGGCTCTTTATTTCTCATAGTCATGTTGGTTATAAGCAATCCCAGGATGAAAAGCAGGGTCTCCGTGTTTAGTTAATGCTGGCCCTTATGTTTCCATAACATCCATTTATATAGACATTTTATCATGTTATCATGTTATTTAGACCATAATTCATAAATCAACCTCAAATCTGAATAATAAGGTTCATTAAAATTGGTAGGATCATCATGGTAATTCCAAAACATTGGGGGGAAAGAAATGTAAATGGTGAACAGCAAACAGATAACTAAAGACAGATATATGTCCATGTAAAACTTTCCATTGCAGTATTATATGGATAATCTCATTGTGTCTTTGAACCCAATTGCAATTTCAATTTGAAACCAGAGCAATTGGAGAGTTATAATAGCTTTTGGATATTTCAAGAAGCACCCATTCCTCTCCTCCCCTCTTAAGAAAATTAAGATACTGGCTAAAAGGGTCCTTGATCATACATCTTGTTTTGTTTTTATATTCACTAGAAATAGGTGTGAAATCTAACATATTTGCTGAATAGTATACCCAACCAGTAACTGGATTTCTTCTGTTTTTAATGTGCATTTATTCAAAATAATTTGCTTTGGTGGCTTCTCAATATATTAATTTCTTAATATTAGACTATTTTGTACTGCTGCTTTACCCTTTGGTGCTTCCTTGAGTACTTCATAGCAGGTCAAAGGCTGCAGCATCTGTTGAGAGTAGATTTATCTGATGTGAGGGCCAGTTAGTTGCTAAGCAACTTTTCGATTTAGCAGCATTGAATGCAAAGCAGTTACTTTTTAATGCAAATAAGTATAAGAAGTGATAGGCGGTTGGCTGCTGCTGATGACACATACACAAATGAGTATCACACATAGTAGAAATGATTTTCAATTCCTGAATCACAAATCACATATTCACATTTGTGGTGAGTGTTCTGAATAAAGGAGCTGGCTTATATGCTAAAACATACTACAGTATATGAAAATTGAGGAAACATATAGTAGAGCTTCTCTGATTTTATTTGGAACTTATGCTTCTTTATCCTTGAAACAATTTCTCTTTCAGAAGGATGTGAATAAAGAGTCTTATCTCTTGCTACGTCTGTTACGTAAATAAGGTCTGAGGCTGCAAATGTTTATAACTCCTGATTCAGAAAGAAGAGTCCTATAAGAGTTTTATTTTCTGATATTTTTCATGCTTTCTAATGGAAAGTGTGTAATGTAAATGGGGGAATTATGTAACATTACTTGCAAATGAACTTGAAAAATAGTAAGTAGGAAATTCTTACTCCTAAAAATTAAGCTTTTTGCAGGAAAAAGACTCAAACATGGGGTGCCACTATTTACCCAGATAACAAATATCCACAGAAATAATTGGGAAAGTTTTTTCCATCATTCAGCACGATATAGCAGTTTTTTGACATCAAAAATACTGAATTTCAAATAAATACATGCTTTTTAATAAATACCTATGGAAAAATGTAGATTATAAAATGCAAAATACGATGAGGTGAAAAGTGAGTGAAGGTTATTTAAGCAGCATTTACTTTTCACAGATATAACAGCTTATTGATTGGAAGAACAAAGTCCTAGTTAGCCTTGCTCTCCAGCTTATGCTCAGTTTATTTCCCTTTTTAAAACCAGCAGAAAAAAATTATTGTACATAGGCCATTATCGTCACTGGCTAATGAACGGTGTCTGTGTGTGTGTGTGTGTGTGTGTGTGTGTGTGTGTGTGTTCTTTCCTGTTCTGTAGTGCCACAGAAATGTCCTCCTAGATTCTGATCACTGTAATAACTAATTTCAAGGAATCATTAGTGAGGGTTCAAACAATATCCCATAATGAGTATGTTGTGAAAAAATTGACATAGTTTATTTCTGTGATTCATATTCATATGGAAATAATGGGTTGCAAAATAACATTGACATTTTTCTTGTACTGTACAAAATCATTGCAAGCACTGTTAATATTTTGCCTAACAAATCTTGGATAGACCCAGCGGTGGGTTGCTCCCGGTTTGGACCGGTTCTTAGAACCGGTAGTGGCGGCGGCAGGCTCCGCCCACCCGACCAGGATGCTTCTGCGCATGCACTGAAGCATCGCGCGAGCGCAAACCGGTAGTAAAGGGTTTTAGAACCCACTACTGGATAGACCTTTTAAAATATTTTATTCCAGATCAGTTCACCTACAAAATTGTGGACCCAGGTTGTTGCATAGTAACTCTGGCATACCCAAAGTGTGTTTAGTATTGTTTAAGGCTTGTATTAGCAAACCTCAGATTATGGGATCTGATAAGTGAGTTAGAGGCTACTCAGCTAGGCCCAATAACAATGCCTGCTATTTCAATTTGTCCCAGCAACAACAACCCAAAAACATTTCAGTGGCTGCCTTGATCTTATCCATTATCCCTATTAGTTGTTGTTACCTTCTACTAACCATGGTAATTCGATATGTTCCTTATCCACTTTCATCATAGACCTAGAGTTGCTGATCATTGCCTCAGAGCAGTAGCCAGTCTTTTTTTGTTCCCAGACTGTTTGGTTCTTCTTGAAATCTCTGTATCCTCCTTGTAACTATCTCCATATTGATCAATGTCTACCTTATTTTTTTTTTTGTTCCTTCACAAAATTTAGCTTTTAACAGCTAAATGTTGAAAAAAAATATGACTTTTATTATTCTTACCGTTGATATATAGAAATATGCATATCTTTTTAAAGTTTATTATTAGGGTATTTTCCTAGAAATGTATGTCTCCACTGAACTATCTTTATACATAGTCCTCAACTTAGGACTGTAATGGAGCCTGGAATTTCTGCCTAAGTCATAACAGTCATAAATCAAGTCACCCACTGACAGATGTGATTTTACTACCTTTTATTGCAGCAGTTATAAAACAAATGCAGTGGTTGTAAGCAAGTCTATTCATTCCTATGGACCTTTTTGACTAGACTGGTTTTGAATAGTAAAACTTGAAAACTGAATAGTAAATCATAGTCACATGATGATGAAACACTGTCTATAAAAGTTGGTTGCCAGGTGCACAAAATGTGGTTATGTGACCATGGAGGGTGCTGCCGTCACTCCAGAACTGGGTCATGTGCCTTTGGGGTAGAGTCAGTTGTAACTTTGAATGGTTGCTAAATAACTAGTCATTAAGTGAAGACTACCTACATCTGTTCTTGAGGACAGGAAACAAAACTGTTCATCCCTTAATTTCTTTGTCAACAACTGTAAATTCATTTAACAAGCTTTACATTAAATTTCTCTTAATATTTAATATTAATTTTCACTTTTACTTTTATAATGAGCTCTTTTTTTTTTACGAATTAAATAGATGCAGATATGGGAATCCTTGTCTGTCCTTTTGTTATACTAGACCATTCTGTTTTTCCAAACTCAGTTCTTACCATTCTTGTTCATTGTAAATATTCTTCAGAAGAATAGCCTGTGTTAAGCCATTAGAATAGAATAGAATAGAATAGAATAGAATAGAATAGAATAGAATAGAATAGAATAGAATAGAATAGAATAGAATAGAATAGAATAGAATTCTTTATTGGCCAAGTGTGATTGGACACACAAGGAATTTGTCTTTGGTGCATATGCTCTCAGTGTACATAAAAAGACAAGATACATTCGTCAAGAATCATGAGGTACAACACTTAATGATTGTCATAGGGTACAAATAAGCAATCAGGAAACAATCAATGTTAATATAAATCTTAAGGATACAAGCAACAAGTTACAGTCATACAGTCATAAGTGGGAGGGGGTG
>QLTV01002927.1:2311626-2330312 GCA_003457575.1 Thermophis baileyi | reverse complement strand
TCTTTGGAACTATGTAGCTGCTTAAGTTTAGCTGTGAACCAAGGTTTGTTGTTTCTGTATATTTGCAAGTTCCTGGTCGGTACACATAGGTCTTCACAGAAACTGACATATGATGTTACAGTATCTGTGAGTTCATCCAGGTCTGCAGAGGTATCTTCAAAAATATTCCAATCAGTGCAGTCAAAGCAAGCCTGTAGCTTTAACTTTGCCTCCTCAGTCCAAGTCCTCACTGATTTAATTGTTGGTTTCGTGGCTTTAAATCTTTGTCTGTAAGCAGGTACAAGGTGAATCATGCAATGATCAGAGTGGCCCACAGCTGCTCGTGGTAAGGAACGATAAGCATCTTTTAGTGTTGTGTAGCAATGGTCTAAAGTATTCTTGCCTATGGTGGGACAATTGACATGCTGAAAATATTTTGGAAGCTCTTTCCTTAAGTTACCTTTGTTGAAATCACCTAGAATAATGGCCAGTGAATCTGGTTATTTGGCTTTAGCCTCATGCAATGATCAGAGTCTCCCACAGCTGCTCGTGGTAAAGACCGATACGCATCTTTTAGTGTTGTGTAGCAATGGTCTAAAGTATTCTTGCCTATGGTGGGACAATTGACATGCTGAAAATATTTTGGAAGCTCTTTCCTTAAGTTACCTTTGTTGAAATCACCTAGAATAATGGCCAGTGAATCTGGTTATTTGGCTTTAGCCTCCATAATCTGATCAGCTAGAGTTCATAATGCCTTGTTTACACAGGCTTGTGGAGGGATATACACCGCAATTAGGAGAAATGAAGAAAACTCACGTGTTTTTCACGTGCTGTTCTTGATGATATACACAATTAAAGTCCTGCTATTTTCCATACAACAAAAGTAAATTCCGTTTATATTATCTTGCTTTTTTTCGTTGTATATCTTACATTAGCTATGTGAATTCACATCCCGTTGTCTTTTCTGAAATCTGTCTGTTCGTTTGGCATATCTCACTCAGTGTACTTTTCACTTCTTATGAAAAACTTTATGTGAGGAACTTTATGTAATGGTTTAATAATTCACTGATGAAGAGCCTACTAAATGGTTATATTTTTAGGAAAATGATGGGTGCCCTCCTACAGATTATGTTTTTTTAGGGTTTTAATCATTTTATTGTTAGTGATTTTGCAGTTTTGGGGGATCTTTTCAGAAGTTTTTATTCTTTTGAGTTTTTGTAGACTGCCTAGAGCAGTGATGGCTAACCTTTTTTTCCTCGGGTACCGAAAGCGCGCGTGCGATAGCGCGTGCGCGCTGACACCCATAATGCAATGCCCCCCACAGGCCCCGCCCGTGCGCATGCACGTGTGACCGCCCACACATGCACGTGCGACCCCCACCCCCCATTTTGGTGCTAGCAGGCCTCCCTGAAGCCTCCTGGGACCAAAAACAGGCCACGGGGGGGTCACGCCACACGTCCCCATGCCCCATTTTGGTGCTAGCAGGCCTCCCTGAAGCCTCCTGGGACCAAAAATGGGGATAGCTTTGGCTCTCTCCTAACGGGAGAAGATCAGCACCCAATCTTGACTTGAAGTGGGGAGCTGCTCCGGATCCTCATTCCCCAAATGAGTTTGCCCCACTCAATGGGGGGGGAGGCCAAAAGAGGGAGCCAAAGCCATCCCCAAGCTATTAAGCTAAAATATTCGCTCCTTCGCCCCTTTCTCCATCCGACCTTTTCCCTTCCTGGGTGCGCATGCGCCTCCTAAGCACCTTTGGCTTGAAAAATTGCAACAAGCGAGATCTCTCCGAGACGGTTAATTAACATTGCACTCCACCGGCTGCTTCTGAATGCTTTTTGCCTGTGCCGCTGCCTCTTTGCAGAGGCAGTGGCGGCTCCTCCTTCTGCCAGCCTCGCTATAAACCTTGGGATTTGCCTTATGGTGGGGAGAAAGGTCCTGGTGGGGAGGGAACCCTCTTTGCAGAGGCAGCGGCGGCTCCTCCTCCTCCTGCCAGACTCGCTGTAAACCTTGGGGTTTGCCTTACAGGGGGGAGAAAGGTCCTGGGGGGAACATCCATGGTGCCAGCGACTGCAGCCACGCTCCGGAGAAGCCCCGTTGGAGCGCCGATCAACTGTGTGCATGTTGGTGGCCAGCACAAGAGAAGCAGGATGGCAGACACTCAGTTCTGCAGTCCCGCGGAGCCGGTCAGGCAATTTCTGGCATGCCAACGGGGCTTGCCTACATAACTTTGCTGGCGCCCCTGCCTCTGCAAAGAGGCAGCGGTGGCAGGCCGTTCATGCTGGCATGCCAGAGATCGCCCGACCGGCTCTGCGGGGCTGCAGAGCTGAGCGTCTGGCATCCCGCTTCTCTTGCGCTGGCCGCTGCCATGCACACAGCTGATTGGTGCTCCAATGGGAATTCTCCGGAGCATGGCTGCAGTCGCTGGCACCACGGATGTTCCCCCCCACCAGAACCTTTCTCCCTCCCGTAAGGCAAACCCTGAGGTTTACAGTGAGGCTGGCAAGAGGAGGAGGAGCCGCTGCTGCCTCTGCAAAGAGGCAGCGGCGTAGGCAAAGAGGCAGCGCTGCTTTGCCGGCACGAATGGCCTCCAACATGGATCTCGGGCAGTGGGTGTCGATGGCATGGACGGTGCGCACACGCGCTAAGAGGAGCTGCCCAGTGGCCAGCTAGTGCATGCGCACTGGCCAGCTAGTCTTGTGGTTACTGGTGCGCATGCATGTGCGACGATCAGCTGGCCGGCTGATCTTCCGGTTACTGGCACAGCCGCATGCATGAAGGCCTGTTGATCGTCACGCGCGCATGCGCGCCAGTAATCAGAAGACTAGCTGGTCAGGGCGCATGTGTGCGCAGGAAAACCGGAAGAGGCATGGGCGCTGCCGTGCGTGCCAGGCGACATGGCTCCGTGTGCCACAGGTGCCATAGGTTCGCCATCACTGGCCTAGAGTCACAGCAGTGAGATGGGCAGCTATATAAATTTAATAAATGCTACAAATATTAATAAAATAACTACAATGTCTTCTACATAGGGCTGCCCCTGAACAGCATTCTGAAAATTCAAGTGCTGTAGAATGTGTGATAAACGATGCCAAATGCATGTAACGATGCACACATGTAAAACCACTATTGCATAAGCTTGGTTACCAATGTGTTTGCAGGTGCAATTCATGGTTGTCAAGCCCTTTAAAGCCCTATGTGGCTTACTGAGGAACTGTCTTTTTCCAAAAGTCTCTACCCGTCCAATTTTACCTAGCAGATTGAACCTGCTGCAGATCCCATCAGTCCGAGAGTGTCAGCTGGCGGGTACTAGAAGATGGGGCTTTTCTGCAGTAGCCTCTGCTCGGTGGAATATCTTCTGCTCAGTGATTAGATTGACCCCAATCCTGTTGGCCTTTCATAAGGCTTTAAACACCTGGTTGTGTTCCTGAGCCTGGAGTATTGAATGTGTTAAGGACCTCATTTCTTGGTTTTATTGTTAAGTGGCCCAGCATGTTGACTACTATATATATATTTGGGATGATTTTTAATTGCTTTAATTGTTTTTAAAATGATTTCTATTGTTTTAATTGTCCCAAAAGTGCTTTTTCAGGAGGCAGCTGCACTTTCTTGTTTTTTCTTTGAAGACATTTCGCTTCTCATCCAAGAAGCTTCTTCAACTCTGACAGGATAGTAGGGAATGGAAGGATTTATATTCCTTGCAGACAGCTGGTCATTTGCATCCTTTGAGAAGGTCGTTGAAGCACTTGGAGGTTTATCTGTGTCCACACGGTCACCTGAGTAGTGCTCCTGTTTCCTGTAGTCTGCAATTTTTTTTCTCTGGAAATCCATTCCTACTCCCACACCATTCAAAGGGTGTCCATCCCAAAATGTATAGCTAAAAGTCTGTAGAGATTCTCAGGCTTTTAATTATTTTATACTTTTGGAGTCATTGATTGAGAGGGTCAGCTATAGAAATTGAATAAATAAATGCACATATTCTCTTCTATCTCCCTCCTTTGGTATGGCTGTATTCACATGTTGTTTCCAATCTCTGGCTATATTATTTGATTATATATTCGTTATTACAGAGCTGTTAGAACTTTAACCGACACATTTCTTAAACTTTAATTTAATGGGTATTTTATCTGCTGCTGGTACCTTCCTGTTTAACACTGGCCCTATTGATTCAAATACATTACTATTTAATACAGCTTGGAGAAACATATCCTTTCTCTAAATTGGTTTTATTACATAACACTCTTTGTAAAGTTTCAGTATACTATTTGTATATTCTTTAAACCTCATTTATGTATATTAGAACTCTTTCATAACAATTCCTGAGTACTCTACCTTACCTTTACATTTTTCTGTGTTTTTTTCTGATATTAACAGTACCTACTATGATTGTACTGTATCCTAGAACCTTCTCCAATTTATAATACCAGCATAAGTGGTTCAGTAATTAGATTCAAATTCAGAGGGTTTTTTGAGAAAATAATGGCTTTTTTCCACTAAAAATGTAGCAGAGTGCCACCTAGAATATAAGTAACACTGGTTTTCTCCTCAAGTGGTGTACAAACTTACAGAGAAATCTGTGGTAGCAAACAAGTGGTGATAGAAATGGAAGTAGAAATGATAGTTTAAATGTCATTCAATACCCATCCTGAATATATTTTGGAAAAAGGTGATGTTTTTCCAGTCATCGGCTGTAATTTTTAATAATACATTTTTCATACTGGCTGAAAGCTGCAGGAGCCATGACAAGACTTCCTTTGTCTACCCTTCCTCTCAACACATCCTCTCCAGGGATGGGTTCTAACTTACCTTGCTGCCGGTTCGCTTCCTCCCACGCCGCTTTGTGCGCGCACGCATGCGCAGTGCCAAAAAAGTTAAAAAAATTCCAAAAAAAGAGAGCCAAAAACGAGATGGCGATGCATGCGCAGTGCCGGAAACTCGGCTTCAAGCTCAGTATAAACCCGGAGGCGGGCGGGAGGGCCCTTTTTCAAGCAGCAGAACAGGAAAAACCTTCCAAATAGTAACAAATTCGCAAAAAATTCACAAAAAAAGATGGCGGCGCCCATGGACTGGCACCGACCGATCCACTTCAGTGACGTCACCAGCGGGTTGCTATCAGTTCGGGCAAACCAGTCCGAACCAGGAGGAACCCACCTCTGATCCTCTCTTGTAGTGTCACAATACCATTTATTACATAATCCATTCTCCATAGTGGAGGGGAAGATTATCCAGGAGTGGGTGGTAACTCTGCTTCTCTGCCTGGAGACCTAGTCATCTTTTTTTGCCACACCTCCTCTTGACTGGTTGCCTCCCAGTTCCGACTCGGTCATCTGTCGAGTAGAGACAGAGAAAGATTTGCTCCTGGATAATCTTCCTTGTAAGATTTTTCATACTTTTATGTTTGTCCTAAAATGCCCAATATACTCTTATATATAATCATTTTCAATTCTTTTGAAAAATACTGAATCATCACAACTTCTCCTACTTGGTGTTCCTCTGCTTTTTTATCATTTCCTTGAAGTTTTTGACATTTTTGAAAATGTTTTTCTTGATATGTACATTATGCAATATCTGTTTCTCATCCTCACTTTTGCAACAACCATTCTCTTTTATGTGTTCTCATCCTTACTCACTTTATTTTTCTCCTTCTTTTTCTTAGCTTCTGTTAATTTAACTTTCACCCACTTCTATGGCACTTGAAAACAATTATTTTCACTTTTTTCCACATAGTTTCTACAGCATCTCTTAATTCTCTAGTGAGATTAATACTTATTCCTGCCAGACTCTTACATACTCTTTCTATTGTTGTTTTTGGTTTGCATTCACTTTGCTCATTATTTTCCTTTTATTCCATGTCTGTTCTTCCGAAGGTGTACTTACGACATTACCAAAAAATGACCTACCCCATTTCTTAAAAGAAAACTTCTCATCATCCTTGCATTCTCACTAATTATGTCCATCTTATGTCATAAGTAATCAAATCTACCTTGATTTTACATTCATTCCTTTGCCGTGGATATAGATAGTTACATTCATAGTATACAAAACTGAAGTTTTCTATGTAGATACTTAGCAACAATCACTGCTGTTACTCATTCATTTTTTCCAAGCTTTCCAATCACTTTTTCTATACAGGTAGTCCTTGATTTAACACAGTCGTTTAGTGACTGTTCGAAGTTACAATGGCACTGAAAAAAGTGACTTATGACCTTTTTTCACACATAGAAACATTGCAGCATCCTCATGGTCATGTGGACAAAATTTAGATGCTTGGCAACTTAGTCATATTTATGATGGTTCAAGTGTCCTGGGGTCATGTGATCACCTTTTGCAACTTTCTGACATGCAAAGTCAATGGGGAAGTCAGATTCTCTTAACAGCCATGTTACTAACTTAACAACTGCAGGGATTCACTTAACATCTGGGGCAAGAAAGGTCGTAAAATGGGACAACATTCACTGAACAGATGTCTCACTTAACAATAGAAATAGTGGGCTCAATTGTGGTTGTAAGTCCAGGACTACCTGTACTCTCACATTCACATCTCTTGCATCTTTCCTTTTTCACTTCATTTCACAACCAGTGTATATAATGTTTTAAATTAATTCAATAACCAATTTATGATGTTTATATATATTCTTCTTACATTGCAATTTACAATCTTCCATATGTTGTGGTGATCAACATTGATCTCCACTGCCTTTCATGTTTTTAGTCTATCGAAGTGTTAACATTATGCTTTTTAGTAAGGTAAAGAAGGAGCAGGGTATTTCACCAGGTTTAATGTATTCATGACAAAAGTGGCAAAAATGCCTGAGTCAGATCTGCCATCACACCGCTGCAGCCCTGCTTTGCTTTGATGGCATCCTGCCATAAAGAATGGGTTGGGGGGATGGGAGTATATAGGGAAAGGAGATGACAGGAGCCAGAAGACAATGGTTCAATGATCCGAAGACAAAGGCATGGGAACGGAATGCAAATGCCCACCAAAGAGGTGCCAAACTTTACAACTGTTACCAAAACGACTGGTTTCAACCTTATTGGACACTAACAAGAAGACCAAGGGGAAAGGGCGTGGGAGAAGAGAAAGTTACTGGGTTTACATGGGAATCCTCAGATCTGGCTTTGTTTACGCTGTATCCACTTGGCTTTTAGTAAAATTATACCTTTCACTACAAATGTGGTCGAGAGTCTTTCTTTCCTAGATGCCCAAGCTGGGACAGGTCTGACAGCCTGTTACTTTTGGGCAAATTTTGCTCATATGCCACCAATGCAACCAAATCCTGTTTTAGCCTGTTCTGAACACCTTGCAAGTTAACATACCAATATAAAGGACCAATATAAGGTGTACTAATACTCAAAATAGCTCACTTCTAAAAAAAAAATTACATCTTTTTTTTTACCTTCATTCTTTTAGGCTGAATAAAACTATTCAGTTTATTAATCACTTCATGCATTTAATGAAGTGGGTTCTGTCCCAGAAAAGATTAAACCAGAATAAATGCATTGTGCTTTATGATGCAGTAGATGATTTTTACATTGAGGATAGACTGGATTGTGTACTGACACCATTTTTTTCCTATGTCAGTGATTATTTTCTTCCTTTTGTTGTTGTTACTGTTCTTGTCCATTAAAGTCAATTTGCCCTGTAAGTTAATGTGTGTGGCAAACTAAAAATATAAGGAAATGATTCTTCATGATATATTTTAATTGTTTTGTTTTTGTACTTTGAATGAAAAATATTAATATCTAATAATTTCAAATACTAAACCATAGTATGGTTCCTTTCTACATGTACTCAGCTAAATTACATTTGTGTTTTTAACCACAACATAGGACAAGCCTTAATAGGTGCTAATAATAGTGGTAGAATTTGGAAATTATTGCCTTTATATCAACAAGTTAGTAATATAAGTCTGCTATATGTCCATATCTGTACGGTAAGTCTTTGTTGAATTGTGGGTTCAATCTTCTTTAAAAATAAAATCTCAGCAACATTAAATAAAGGTTTGAATGGTTCTTATTTCCTATAGATATTTTATGACACCAAATTTTTAGGTAAAGTATTTTAATTTTTTTTAAATGCCATTTGAGATATACAATTTTCTCTGGATGATGTGAATTTCACTTCCTCCCAACATCGTATATCCAAGAAAACTCAGCTTACTAACTCATGCCAGAACATCTCTTGGTATAATTGAAAAATGATTCTTTTAAGAATATTATCAGACTATGCTGGCTATGCTATTTTACTTATGGGGAATCTTTATACTCTCAAAGGAAAGGATAATTACTAATAAGAACCAATCAACTAATGAGTTAATTCATCTCCCAGGGTCATTTTCTCACATTAGTAACCTATTTATATGAATTACTGGACCTTTAGAGTAATTACCTTATTATTAATAATAAATAACAAGCAAAATTTCAATTATTGTGTTTATTAAACTATCAGGAAATCTACTCAGTGGTACAATGTGTGCACGAAGTTTTCATGCTTTTAGTGCTTCTACTATTTACTTGGTTTTTATTTACTTAATACTAAATTTCATTAATTTTACTTTTGTCTTCAAATACCATGTTTTGAAAGTCATGCCCTATATGAGTTTCTTAAAAGGATCTGGGATGGATTTATTTGCTAAACATTTCCCTGAATTTCAGTGGCTACTCTAGTATAAAAATGTTATCTCCTACTGTAGGATAATGCAATGAAGAAGACAGTAAACTCGATGCAGATTAGTCTATACAGTGTATTTGTCATATTCCATTTCTACATCCTCAAGGTACAAAAAACAACAACAAAACAAACAGCATATTATTTAAAATATATTTGACAAATATGCACCCTATATTTTCTCTAAATACACTTTAAAATGTTTATTTTTTATCTTGTGCTAAATCTGCATTTCCATGTATTTTTGTGTTTAATGCTAATTTCTTCAGCATTTGAGCTGAAAATTACTCCAAAATTCCAAAAGGTTTTACAATACATTTTATATAGTGATATTTCAGTTCACTTAAAATATGAACAGTAAAATACTTGAATATTATTGCTGCTATATAATAGTAATTTCTCTTACACACTCTCATATGTTCCTTTTATACCATCTTTGTGACACCTGAGAAATAACAAGCCTTCATGGTCCTATTCCAACATGCTTGCTGGTTATCTTTTTATCAAGTTTGCCTCCTTTTTATCAAGTTTGATGCCTTTTTGTAGTATTGATTATTTGGGTTGATGAATGTTTTGGGGGTACGTTGAGCTTTATTTCCTTAATATGGCTTTAGAGACTTCATTAAATTTAATATTTATTTCAAGTGCTTTCAAATATCAGTTGAGCCAATGGCTACTCTTCTGCTAAGAGTAACAAAATCAGCAAACTAAAAGTATCAAAGAGAATATTAGGAAATTCCTAATAAATTTCTTTATGGGTGGGTTGTTGTTGTTTTTGCAAGCAGTGCCATTGTAAATTATAATTAACAACTATCATGTCACTATGTTAAATCAAAATACTTATACCAAATGTAGGAAATTGACTTCTGAGTAAAGAAAAACAACTCCTTCTGGTGTTTTCTTGAATTCATCGGGTTCCCCCCCCCCCAACTTCCTTGCCTGCAGAAGCAGAGAATGTGATGTTTCTGCAAGAATTCCGTCTAGGTCTTTGATGCTTTTCTCAAAGGTGCTTTGCATAGAGACTTTCTCTTGATTGAGGATTCTTTTTAGACAGCTGGAAATTCCTGATGGATGTTAATTGGAGTTCAGTTTGAAGATACAGAACTGCTTTTATTGCATCTGTTTTTCATTGATTTCTGTGAAAACCATAATTAGACTTTTTTGTGGGTGGAGATAGCCAAGGAATGTTTCAGTTCAGTGCCTTCATCCATTTAAAGATGGACTTTACATTCCTTTGTTTTTTTTAAAGCTATAGCAGCCATTCTTACAATCAGAGTTCTATTACTTTCGAACCAGCTCTCTGGTTTCAATGTTGGGTATAAATAAATACATATTGATTCATCATCATACTATTACATATGTAATAAGTATCTAACATTCAATAAGAGATTAAAAATAGTTCCATCTTGTTAATTAGATGAAAAATTACATGTTTACAGGTATATTTGCTGAAGCTGAATGCAATTTATTTTAATTATTTGGATGATTATATCAATTAAAATAAAATTTATATAGTTAGATATATTTGGAAATTTTTAAAGAGGAATAATGAATGTTGGGAGTGTTTACAGGATTAATAGGATGTCTGTTTTTCAGATGTTTTCCTTCATAGCTGAATATGGCTCTAAATATTCAAATCCAGTGTATTCCAACCTTGACAATTTTATTACGTATGGGCTTCAATTCCCATAGTTCAATTTCCTGAACTGTATTGGGAGTTGAGATCCACACATTGAGAAACATTATTCAAATCTGATTCTGTAGTTGTTATATCACAAGTGCATCTTCTTTTCATATTACTGGTAATACAAAAAAAAACAACCCCTTCTCTCCAAGTTGGTGTTTATTGTTCCTAAATCATTTAATGTTAGTTTTGATTTGGTTTCATATTTCAAAACTGGCATCTCTTTTTTCAGCTTCCTTTGAGCAGCAGTAACAAGGCTACTGATGGGCATAGACTGGCATTAACGGTGCCATTTTGTTTATACAAGATCACCAAGCTGCCTTAAAAAGGTTCTTCCTAATTTTGATTTTAATATGATTTGGAAGCAATTCCATCTTGTTTCAGTTATACAGCTTATATAACATACATATTTGTCTCAAGTTGACTTTGGTGCGGAAATCCTAATTGTGGTTTCTACCACAATTAGTTTTGATTATTCTGCTTTAAATTGACATAGATGGACTTCTAGTACCTCTTTTTCTTATTTTCTTACTGGTTGCAAAGTATGATTAATCATTACTTTATGCAGCCACAATGTGCTTATTCTGTGCTCTTTATTCTGGCTGTTTCTGCTGTAGAGATCCAAATTGAATGAAAGATTGTGGGCCAAACTTAATGTTAATGCATAACATATCTAGCTTTGGATTGTTATTAATTTTCCATGGGTCTGGGCACATTTAAAATAGAAAAAAAAAGGAATCTCTTTATAATCATCTCTGATTTTCTGGAATATTTTATACTACCCACTCAAACAACTTAAGGTGGCTTACAACTTGCATATATTAAAACGTCCATAAAAATCAATAAAGCATCCAAATATTTTAGCAGTCTCTGTTAAACAATCCTACGATGCCCTGTGGAAGTGGATGATTTTGGTCTGCTTCCTAAAAAGTAAACAGTTGTGTGCCATCCTGACTTCAGAAGATGGTTTGTTTTAAAGGGAAGTGGCTGCCACTGAGAATGCCATTTCTTCTTTAAAAAATATATTCCTGATTCAGTCCTCCAGTTATATTTCATCTTTTTTTGTCTTACCTATTTTTTTTGGGGGGGGGGGTTCCCTTTATTCCTTGCCTCCCCTGTAAATAGCTGAACATTGTTCATAGTCTTTGGTGTTACTAAGAACATAGTAGAATGGCTTTGAATTCTTCCAATACAGCATCCTCCTTCCCTGTTTATTGAATATAACTTCTGAAAATTATACTCTAAATGAGATCTTTTATTATTAATGTTTTATTAAACTTCACAATATAAAATACAAATGAAAATAAATATAGTAAGAAAATGATAAAGGAAAAGGGGGGGAAATAGAAGTGTAGGATGGTAGAGAAAAGAGCTTTCCTTTTTTAAACTTTTTTTCAGCACAGTCAAATAAAAATAGTAAGGGACAGCCTCAGCTTTTTTTTTTTTTTTACATACTTAGCACACTACCCATTTCTAGAACATAGTCCAAATGAAATCTTTATAGAATGAGGTGAATATTGCTTCATAACAGGATGCACTGTGCAAAAACCAGTAGAGACAATGTGCTAGAAACAGAGTAAATAATCATTTATGACATCAAAAGAGCAGAATTGTATGCAATGTATTTGTAATATTCCTATATTATCAATACCAAGCTAGTTGTGAAACTTTTTAGAGCTCACGGTTACCAGTTAATAAATAGACAAAATGAAATTTGAATTTTAGCTTAGGTTAACGTTTAGCTTAGGTTAATTTCATTAATATTTGATTTCTACAAATAAAAAATATAATTTTAGCATCCTTCTCAAGCTACTTTTCAAAGATGGCTGTCATTTATTCTATCATGTAGGTAGGGAAGGAAGTTACAGAAAAATGAAGTGTTTTGAAATAATTTGACAAGTCTGAAAATGTAGTGCTCATCAAAATACACTATATTTTTATCATCTTCAGGAATCTTAATAATAATCTTGGACTGTTCCACTACTAAGAGTTTGTTTGGAATGACAGCTTTAGCATTCTATTAAAGGATAGTAAATTGTCAGTTATTTAATTACTGTTTTGTCAATAGCGTAGCCCAATTCAAGTATCTTTCATATTTTCTCTTATTAATATGAAAAATTATATTAAACAGACACTTACTGATGCTTGATAAATTTGCTTACGGAGATCAAGAAATAGAAGATATTTTAGAAGGGAGGGAAGAAAGGGAGGGAGAGAAGGAAGGAAGGAAGGAAGGAAGGAAGGAAGGAAGGAAGAATATTGAATTTAGTAAGCTTATTTGCACTTTCACTTGTTACCTAACTCTGAAAAGCTTAGGTCACATTTCCAAAACATCTCTGCAGTACTATATTTGGTGAGAGCTTAATAACTTTTAGAGGTTGTGTTAAGCAGATAGCCAGGCATGAGCTTCTCTAGCTGAAATTTAGTGCTACAGAACAGTTGACTTTATTGTTGCGGTACTGGCCTATCTGCTAAGAAGCAACATCCTTACTTGGGTTGCTAGATTTCATCACCAGATTGACAGTGGAACTTCAAAGCTTGGAATTTCAATCCACTCCTAGTCATCAAGACCCAACTGATGGGGGTTATGTGTCACATTTGAGCTATTTTACTCTGTCCTATTTAGGGCTGCATCTCAGCAATGCAGGTAGTTTAGAGTATAGCAGCAGAGACAGTTATAAGCATGCTTCAGAATGGAAATTGTACAGGTTACTAGTAAACTTCTGGATGCAATTCAAGGTGATGATTGTTACTTATAAAGTTCTTTGTTGTATATGACCTAGTTCTTTGAGGGTCTCTCAGTCTTCTGTAATTTCTCCCTTTCCTATACAATTGAGCAGAGTCCAACATTCTTCAAGTCCCACTGATGAAAAAGTGTCACCTAGTTCTTCCCTCCAGCCTTGGACTACAATGGATAATGGAGTCCTTGTGGGATGATTTTATATTATTTAATTTTAATTGTTTCCTGATGTATGCTGCCCAGACTGCAATGGAATCAAGTAGACTTTAAAATATTTCTTTTCCACCTTACCAAACAGGTTATGGTCTATATTTCTAATTCTCACAACCAGTATTGATTGGTATCTGCAAAATTCTTAAGCAGCAATAATTACATAATTGTAAAATACCTAAGCACCAATGACACAGACACTGCACTATTAAGAGCTGTCATTTTTATTGTACAGCATATATTTAGATTACATTCTAATCCTGAAAGACTTCAAAAAAAATTGTGAAGTTTAAATGAACATTTCTCGTTCTCTTTTAGTTTCACAAAGTATTTTACATTCCTTTAACTTTGAAAATGAATGACATAAAAACAAAGAGACGCATATCATATGAGTCATATTATTCTTCTTAAAGCATGAAATACTGGAAAGATGTTCAATTTTCATAGATTTCAATTTTGATACAATAGCTGTATGTCCTGAAGTTATCTACCATGTTAATGTAATGTAATTAGATTAAGTGTCTCTCTGGTGGAAACAGTGCTGTAAGATTATCTTAAGGTATATTTAATAGATCAAATCCTATTCTTTTGATAAAATGAAGCCCATGCTGTTGTGGACAAATAGAGGTAGCTTTTATGGCCTTGCATCTTTGCATCTTGCTTAGTTTTGATATAAACATTTACTTTTTTACACTTAAATATTTTACTTACAGTTAGGTAATTTTATCTTCAACGGTTTGTTAAATTCATCTTTAATGAATGAAGAAACAGTAATTGGATCTAGTTTTAGTCAATTTAGATCCACTGATATCACTGACATACTGTAATTCTGAGTGATTTCAGAAAGCCTTCTCCTAACTGGTTAAACTGAATCCATACCATTAAGTGTATCACTGATATACTTGCTACGTTACTGTATATGCCTCAGTTTTCAATGGAATAACAATTTACCCAAACTGTATAGATGGTTGATCTAGTACAGTCTTCCCAAATGTTCCCTGACTATGTGTGGACTTTCTCATCCTCAAAAAATAAAGCCAAACACATCTGTAGAGCCACACATTAGAGAATATTTATTTACCGTATTTTTCAGAGTATAAGATGCACTTCCCCCGCCCCTAAAAGAGGGTGAAAATTTGGGTGCATCTTATGCACCGAATGCAGCCCCGCCCACCCACCAGCCCCCACCCGCTGGCCATTTTTCAGCCTCCATGCGTTGCGTTTTCAGCCTCCACACACTGTTTTAGACCTGTTCCAGGCTGCGGGGATCACCACAGCACATTGCCTCCTCCGTGCCTCACGTTTTTGGCCTCCATGCCTCGCATTTTTGGCCTCTGTGCCTTGCGTTTTTTACCTCCGTGCCTCGCGTTTTTGGCTTCCGTGCCTCACGTTTTTGGCCTCAGAACACATCCCCGCCGGGGATCCCCGCCGCCTGGAACCACCCGAAAACACAATGCACAGAGGCCAAATACGGGGCGTGCGGAGGCCAAAAACGCAACATGCGGAGGCTGAAAACGCAATGCGTGGAGGCGGAGATCGGCGGCAATATGCTGTGGCGATCCCCGCAGCCTGGAACAGGTCTAAAACGGAGCGTTCAGAGGCCAAAAATGCGACGCATGGAGGCCAAAAAAGCTAGGCACAGAGGCCAAAAACGTGAGGCATGGAGGCAGCGATGATCTGTGGCAATCCCTGCAGCCTGGAACAGCTGATTGGGGGTATTCCAGGAGGCTGATCCACCCGCCAATCATCTGCTCATGCTGAATTAGGCTGCGATAATGTGCTGAAGCTGACCAGGCTGTTTGCTATTTGCTGCAAGGACGCTAGTGAGATGAATACCGATGGATGCTGGTAAGCAGAGGCAGATTTTTTTTTCTTGTTTTCCTCCCCAAAAACTAATGCGCGTCTTATACTCCGGAGTGTCTTATACTCCAAAAAATACGGTATTTATGATATTTGTATAGTCACCCATCTCACATGAAAGTTACTCTGGGCAGCATACAGCATTTAGTTAAAAATACATAAAAACAGTCACAATTAAAAAATAAGCATTGTGAATGCACATAAAACAGGAGAGGATGATAATAACCACAGTAAGGGACCATCACAAAATGGCAGAAGTGGCATGCTGCGGACCCCATCAGTCAAAGTATTCTGGTTGGTGGGGTCTAGGAAAAGGGTCTTTTCTGCCATGCCTCCCATCCTCTGGAACATTGTGCCCCCCCAAGGTGACATAAGCCCTCAACTCCTTCTCGGCCTTTTGAAAAATCCTTCAAAACCTGGTTCTGTCAATTGATCTAGGGTCCAATGGGGGGTTTCCACAGTGGAGATGGCTAGTGGAATAGGAAAAAGATCCCATTCCCACCATGTTGTATTCTGGTTTCTAATTTACCTAATATCTGTTGATTTTAATATTTAATATTTTAATGTTTTTTTTTACTTTTGCTTTTATAACATTGTAAGCTTCCCAGAGCTGCTTGACTGTAGAAATTAAATAAATAAATCTCCCAGTCCCCTGGAACCCCCAGGCCTGATAGTATAGCCAGGTGTTGAGGGACTTGCAGAGGGACGGAGCTAATCTAGCTTCTGGGGGAAGAAGATTCCACAAAATGGGCATTGTGGCAAACAAAGCTCACCTCCTGGCATCCAACAGATGTAATTCCCTGGCAGATAGGACCTGCAGCATGTCTTCTCTGCCAGGGTTGATGGGACGGGCAGATGTAATCAAGGACAGGTGGTCCCTCAGATAACTTAGCCCTATGCCATGAAAGGTTTTAAATATCAAAAATAGCCCCTTGAATTGGACCTGGAAGCAAACTGACAACCAATGCAGCATACAAAGCAGAGATGTGATGTGTACCCATCTAGAAGCACATATAACTGCATTTTGCACTAGCTGAAGCTTCCAGATGTTCTTTAAGGAAAGTTCCATGTAGAGTGACTTACAGAAACCAAACAGGAAGTGATTAGAACATGAGTGATAGTGAGTAGAACCCTCCAGTCTAGGAATGAGTGTAATTGGTGCACAACACGAAAGTGCGCATAGGCCCTCCTAGCACAACTGCCAACTGAGCAGGAGTCATGAGTCCAGAAGGAACCCCAGATTATTCACAGGGTCACTCTGGGGCAATGCCACCCCATCTAGTACCAAAAGTGGCATAATCCTAGAATCAGAAGGCCCCCAAAACCCAAAGCCACTCAGTCTTGCCGGGGTTCATTATGTTGTTCTTCATCCAAACCTTCAGAGCTCCAGGCATCAAATAAAGACATTCACAGCATCACTTAATTGGCTGAGGCAGATATGTACAATTATATATGATACAATTACATATGATACAATTAGGTATCATTAGCATATTGCTAATACCTCATGCATGTCGATGGATGAGCTCATCCAGTGGCCTCATGTAGTTGTTAAATAGAAGGCGAGAGAATACCAAACCTGGCCACCTCATATAGCAGGGCCTGAGGGTGGCAGCTCTCCTCTCCAACCACCACTGACTGAAATCAGCCTTTGAAGAAGGAGGTGAACCAGCATAACACCATACTGCCCACCCAATCCAGAATGATCAAAAACCACAAAGAGATGAAGTAGGGCAAGAATGGATACATTCTCACCAGAGTTCATCCAAAACAGCAACTAATGCTGTTTCCATCCTATACCCAGGCCTGAATCCTGACTGAAAGGAATCCAGATAATTCTGCTTTATTGCCTTCCTTCCTCTATCCAAATGTTTTTATTTTTGTTGCTGTTATCTCACCAAAACTACATGACTAATTAATTATTTTTAAAGGAAAAGCAGAGTTGTCACTATTGTTTAAAGAAAACAATTCATATAATATATCATAGCACATTTAGTCTAATATATCATAGTTAAAGTTGTTGAGTCATTGGCTGGTATATGTCTGTTAATAAATGTAGGCAGTAGTGAATGAACCTTTCCCCAAATGAACAAAACTAAGGTCCTCCTTTCCTCCGTTTCCAAATTTGAATTATTTTCCACCTGGTATATATTTAGCATTTTTGTTCTGCAATAATCTCTGTAATAATATTAAAAGCATTTTAAAGCATATTCTGAATGAGATACGTCTATAAGAAATATGGGTTTAATGTTTATCCAAAAAAATAGCTCTGCTGGTGTCACAGTTTTAAATAAAACCTGCTTTGAGATTGTTTTTAACATCAAAAACTTGAATTTCGGGTTTGTTTTGTTTTACAAATAAATGACCATTATAAAAAAATCACTTTTTTAAAAAGAAGGTAATTGTTGATTAAAACAAGAATACATCATATTCAGTACAGCAAAGGGCCATTTCAGTTCTAGACATTTCTATATGTTACTTCCATTATAATTTGTAGGATTATATGTGGAATTAAAATAGGTTACAGCTGATCTGCCAGTGGAAGATTCCCAACAAAATAAAATTTCCTTTTTTTTTTTTTTTTTTTTTGCATACTTGGGTTGGGTGAGGACAAGAGAGGGAGATTTATGTGTTCCTTTCTCTACTGTGTCATTTTCTTGACTAGGATGATTCAAAGCCCAATTTCATGGAGTGATATTTTCTGCTTCTGTAATATACCTACAGTATTTGTATGCACCTATTGTAATATAAAAACATTTTAGCTACAGTATAATGCCTCTTGGTTGTCAGTCCAACAAAAGCTCTATTCATTTTGCAAATTGAAATATAATTTCCATGATCCTTTATTCTATAGAACAGTCAATATTCTGTGTTTCCATGGATCTCCTTTCTTATATCTCTTATTTCTCCAGATTTTGACATATACAAATGTTTTCAAAACTTTTTTTTTTCAATTTTCTGGCATAATGCCTATTGTAGATCAGATTAATCTACAATAGTTGAATGAAAAGTAATGCATCCAAAGTTATAAATCACTCACAGATGACAATACTGAAGCTCTGACATGTTCTTTAGAAACTGTTCTTTCTCCATAGTGGGTGGAGCTAACCTCCAAGAATGGGGATGACACTGTCCCTTCAGCCAATGAGGACTGAGTCTGCCAAATTGTATATCTTCGTCCTCTTGCCTCATTATCCCCTCTTTGACTCAGTCCTCAGCCTGAAAGGACCTTCGTGTATTCTTGCTCCCATTCTGTGAGGAATTTCCACCTGTCTTCAATCCGTGAGTCTCCCCAGCTGACTGTCTCCATCTGTCACTGGGTCGAGGGCAGTCGTCGCTACGGCTTCAGCCGTTGGCTTCGGCTTGAGCCGAGGGCCCCTTTTTCCTCAGGGGGGTTGATTCCCTCCGACCGTTTGTGGCCTTGGAGAGCTTCGCTGCTTGCTCGCAATCCCGGCTCCTATTTTAAGCGGTCTGGCCTACCCGTTGATCGGACGATCCATTGCCACAGGAGCGTTAGCGCTCAAGTGGCCGACGGCCAGCTGAGCTTA
>QLTV01002927.1:2273185-2302926 GCA_003457575.1 Thermophis baileyi | reverse complement strand
TATATATATATATAATGAAATAGTTCTTCCATCAATTTCTATCATAAAAAAAACTACCATATACCCTGTGAAATTCCACAAATATTTCTTTCTCTTTTTATTTGCTAAATCATGTTTATGTGAAGGAGCTGGCAGATGTTATCTCAGAACCATTGTACCATATCTTTCAAAAATCCTGGAGCACCGGAAAACTACCAGAGGATTGGAAAAGGAATATAGTTCCCATCTTCAAAAAAGGAAGGGGGAAAAAACAGACCCAGGAAACTACAGACCAATCAGCCTAAAATCAATACCTGGGATGATACTGGAAAAAATAATGAAAAAACAGATTTTTGAACATCTAGAAACAAATAAAATCATAACTAGTAGCCAGCATGGGTTTGTTAAAAACAGATCATGCCAAACCAATCTTATTTCATTATTTGCCAAAGTGACTAAATTAGTAGACCAGCAAAATGGACATAGTATATTTAGACTTTAAAAAGGCATTCGACAAAGTAGACTACAACCTACTTTGTAGTCTACTAGAAAAATGTGGGATAGACAGCATCACCACTAGATGGATTTGTAACTGGCTGACAAACCATACTCAGCTTGTAGTTGTTAATGGTACTACAACTACATGGAGGGAAGTAAGCAGTGGGGTACCACAAGGTTCCATTTAAGGCCAGTACTCTTCAATATCTTCATAAATGACTTAGATGAGGGAATAGAAGGGGAACTCATCCAGTTTTTAGATGATACTAAGCTGGCAAGAATAGCCAACATCCCAGAATACAAGCTCAGGATCCAAAAATATATTGACAGACTTGAACAATGGGCCCAACAACATGAAATTTAATGTGTAGAAAAGCAAGATTTTATACCTAGGCAGGAAAAACCAAAGGTACAAGTACAGATTAGGCAAAACCTGTCTCAAAAACAGTAACTGTGAGAGGGACGTTGGTGTCCTACTGGACGATAAGCAATAATAAGCAATAAACAGACTTATATACCGCTTCATAGTGCTTTACAGACATGTCTAGGCGGTTTACAGAGTCAGCATATTGCCTCCAACAATTGGATCCTCATTTTACCGACCTCAGAAGGATGGAAGGCTGAGTCAACCTTGAGCCATTCAGAATCGAACTCCTGGAGTGACCAGTGAGTCAGTCTGTAGTACTGCATTCTAACCACTGTGCCACCCCAGCACTTAAACATGAGCCAGCAGTGTTTGGCAGCAGCCAAAAAAGCAAATACAATTCTTGGTTGTATAAACAAAGGCATAAAATCAAAGTCAAGTGAAGTATTAGTACCACTTTATAAATCCTTAGTAAAACCGCACCTGGAATACTGCATCCAGTTTGACAGGGGTGGGTTTTGACTTACCTCGCTGCCAGTTCGCTTCCTCATGTGCTGCGTGGGGGCTTCTGCACGTGCACAGAAGCAAAAAATAAGATGGCGCCGCCTATGGCACCGCCGAGAGAGCCGATTCAGGGGCATGTCCAGCTGGCCATCGCTGCCGGTTTGGCGAATTCCCGCTACCGGTTCTATAGAGCCGGTCCGAACCGGCAGGAACCCACCTCTGCAGTTTGGTCACCACATTACAAAAAAGATGCTGAGACTTGGTAAAAAGTACAAAGAAGAGCAACTAAGATGATTAAGGGCCTGGAGACAAAAACATGAACAACAGTTGCAGGAATTGGATATGGCCAGTCTAGAGAAAAGAAGGACTAGGGGTGACATGATAGTAGTATTCCAGTATTTGAGGGACTGCCACAAAGAAAAGAGGGTCAACTTATTTTCCAAAGCACCAGAAGGCAAGGCAAAAAACAATAGATAGAAACTAATCAAAGAGAGAAGCCACTTGGAATTAAGGAGAAACTTCCTAACAGTGAGGACAATTAACCAATGGAAAAGCTTGCCTTCAGAAGTTGTAGGTGCTTCATCACTGGAGATTTTGAATAAAAGACTGGACAGCCATTTGTCTGAAATGGTACAGGGTCTTCTGCTTGAGCAGGGTGTTGGACTAGATGACCTCCAAGGTGCCTTCCAGCTCTATTCTGATTGAGATTGATTGAGGTCCTTCCAAGCTAACATCAGTATTCATTTTCCTATCTTCATACAAAACCTGGGATCCAGAAGTTTAATAGAGATTTGTGAAATTGATTTTTGAGGTTCAATGTGATTTTACTAAATAGAAAAAAAATATCTCAGGATCTATTAGAATAAGTCTCATGATTTATAATGCTGAAGTCGGGATGTACGAAAGAAGGAGCAAGAGTGAAGTGTGTAGGTCCAGTGTTCATTGCTTGAAAATATTTTTTTCCCAAGAGAAGAGACCAAACAGCCAACACCCAGCAGCCAACTCCGAAATAAGGAGGACTAATCAGTCAAGCAGAAAACAATACCCTAATCAAGGACCTACCAAGGAGAAAAATGATACCTCCACCAACACTGGCAGGACAAGCTACTGTACATAAGTAGGAAGCAAATCTAAATTTCACCAGCACTGATGATGTTACCAAGTATCAAAGACACCACAAAATTATAAGCTAAGAGGATAGTGTCCACACTAATGCAGTATATTCTTCTGGTTCACCTCAACTTCAAATAATTAAGAACTTTAGTGACAGTTTATTTACTTGTATTTTAGCAGGATTTTGGTTCTTAGCTTATGATTTGTAATTTTGCAAGATGTATAAAGAACAGAGATGAATATAAATCAATTCAGTAATACAATTGTTGTCAATTGCCATTGTAAACGTAGAAGGAAATATTTGATTATTTAGCATTGTACAAGAAGCACTTGTGAAGGAAACGAATCAATTGTACAAGGTTTTATAGACTATTTCCCAGGTGTATGTTTGAACTGGAGATCAGAACACAATTGCATTGAGGCAGAAATTTGTTTTGTGGAGGAGAATAGAAAAATTTATAGAGGATGGAGTTACAAGCTCCATCATGTAATTTATTCTTTTATTTGATAGGGTAAGATAAAAGTAACTCAATATAGTCCTCATTCACACAGTAGGACATAGCACTCAGTGTGATTGATAAGGTTAAGGTTATTGATGGTTTCATTCATATGAGTATTGGAATATGTAACAAGCATATATAATGGCTCCTTTAGATTAAACAAAAAAGTCTAAGAATTGTTAGAACTTTTAAGACCACTAAATAATGAGTTTCCAGCGCTTTTGTTAATTCTTCTCAGCCAGGTCTTAATTCCTGAGGTTAACACTTTCACTTATCTTCTTAGTGTTTGTTACATTCAGTGTGTCAGAGAATTCCTAGTGCCTGATTGCCTTGTAGCTGAGCTAACAAAACTGTTTTATGCAAATTATATCTATAGTTTAGAGTCCTGAGCTGGATCGCTACAGATTTTATGAAAAGGCATTATATACACTGAGCAGTTGTATAGATTAACAGCTGTAGTGGGTTCTAAATCCCGTCGCTACTGGTTCGCTCGTGAGCGCGCGCAATGCTTCTGCGCATGTGCAGAAGCATCCTGGGCGGGTGGGCGGAGCCTCCTGCCGCCGCCGCTGCTACCGGTTCGCCGAACTGGGCTGAACCGGGAGCAACCCACCGCTGATTAACAGTCAATAATGCCTTTGCTCTAGCTATTCAGTTAAGCATTTAATTTCTCTTCAGAAAGTTAACAGAAAATACTTAAATTTAATCATACCAGTATCATTTTACAGATTCATGTATCATTTTACAGATTAACAAATGTTTCAACAATATTAACCAATTGGAAAAGTCCTTTCTGGATTCATTTTGAAACAAATGTATGAATTAATTGAGAAATCCATGTTCTGTTAGCTTGAATAAAATTTTGTCCTGAATTACAATAATTGGATTGGGTACGGCCTACTTTTGATGGTATCTGGACATTATAGAATCATCAAGACGCAAAATAACTTGAAGGTCATGCATTCCTGTCACTTGTTCTATGTACAAATTACAGCATTACAAATTATTATACATCTTGTCCTTAGACAGATGGAAGAGACTATCACTTCCCAAGACAGATACTCCATCGTCAAGCAATTTGTTCTGTTGGTAGCTTTTGCCTACTGTTAAATTGAAATATGCTTCCATCTAATTTCCATTCGTTGATTCTAATTCTGGCCTTTTGAACAAGAATGATACTATTTCAGTCTCTGCATAGCATTTTTTTACCCCTCTTATGTTTTAGTTTTCTTTTTTCTGAGTAAATGTACTCAGTTCTTTCCATAAGTCTTTTTTTTTGTATTATTTATCATTTCATTTACTGTACTTTTCCAATGCAGAACATCCCAAAATATTAGGAATACTTATTTTTTTATGACATAAATATCTTTGATCTACAATATTGCTTCTTATTATGTTCCAGAATCCAAGAATCCAGAATGATAAGAAAATTGCCTTTTTAACTGCTGAAAAATCACAATTACTAAGCTGTGCATTATTATATAACAGTATATTAATCCCATTAACCACCAAGGAAGAAAACTCTGTCAAGGAGCACAAGCTACTGTAAATGGAAGCAAGGGCCTAAACTTACCATTGTTTTATATGAAAGTGAGCAGAATGAAATACTATATATATTAATAACTGAAGAATTTTATAACTTTTATAATAACAAACCAAGAACAGCAAAATAAGTATCTTGTGATCCCCAGGTAGATATATTTCCCTTTCTCTCTCTCACTTTCTCTCTTCATACAGGCTGTATTTGGAACTGTGTGTTCTTTACACTTATGCTACAGCATGGAAAAGGTTTGGGATATATGAATTTGAGGCATGAATAACATATCCAAAATATACTTGAATATGTAGATATAGTATTGTGTAATATAACTTGAGGTCTCATCTGTCTCTGAGTTATATTCCAGTCAGCATGGATGGAAAATCAAAGGAATATTATGTGTGTATCTATTTTTTTTTAAGTGATTTAGATTTTTCTTTTAAGAAGACATGTAGGATGCTATAAAGAAAGTAGAACATAAGGAATCCAAAGATAAATGCTCTTCCCTCTAAAATTAAGCCTCAGAAGGAAGCTTTTAGCTTAAACATTCAAATGAAGGAGAAAAGAAAATACTGTATCAGGCTAGAACTGAACATGTACGTTTTCTTATTGATGATTTTTTTTAAAGGAAGAATATTAATATTTGAGTTCCTACCTGCAATCAGTGATGGTAAAATCCAAAGCCAAATGTATTACCTTAATAATAAGACTTCACATGGTAGATTATCTTTACAGGTTTCCAAATGTAACTGAAGATCTATTTTTTATTTCTTCCTTTTTAAAAGACTCAGATTTCATCTAGTTCCCTTTTCCCAAGGTATGATAGGTTTTAATGCTAAAAACAATAACCATGTCTCTTTTCAGAAATATATGCTTCATGTTAGAATTGGCTTCATGGTAATAACTAATGTTTTCAGTGCAAATTTTCAATATCAATATTTCACCTATACCTTTCAAAAGCCTTTCAAACAGGTTAAAAACCTGTTTATTGATGAACTAACTAGATTGCATACATACCACTACAAAACACAATGAATTAAAAATACACAAGGCTAAAGTGTTACATTGCTGACTTTCCTCCTAAATAAAAAAAAAAAAAGCAAGTGATCTTCTCAACTGTAATGATAAATTCTTAGATGTAGGTTTTACAGATACACGTAGCTTCTAGATCAGAGGTGTCAAACTGGCGGCCCGTGGGCCGGATGCATCACGTGCAGGCCACGCCCACCCCAGCTCCGCAAATGGGAAAAACTTTGTGAAACGTCACATGGCGGCAACGTGATGCGGCAAGTTTGACACCCATGTTTTAGATTCTCTGATTATATATGGAATTGCTTAATTTAATTCCATTAAAAGTCAGTTCATGCTGAGATTTTTCTGATATATCTTTGCTCCTCTTTCTCTAATTATACTCTTCTTCTGTTCATTATATTGTCCTAGTTTGTTTGTCAATACCTGTTGCAGATGGGATGCAAACTTTTCATCTGAAACAGAATTTCCAAAATGAGTATGAATGAAAGCAGAGAACCACATAGAATGCAGCATGCTTTACATCTAATGTGACATTTATTTGATGGCAGAAGAAAATTGATTCAAGTCCCACCAGACCTTTGCCATCATGTTTTATGTATTTATCCAGCAGTAGTGGATCATAATGTCCCTTGACAAAACCTATTATTCTGTCAGCTATAAAGCAATAGAAAGTGTTCATAGTCTTAAAATGTGCATTTTTAAAATCTGTTCTGAGACATGAACATAGGGAATTACATAAAGTGTCTGCCCATAGATATTTCTGAGGAACTAGGTAAACATGTCTTAGAAATATATTAGGATTGTTTTAATGCTTTTTTAATTCTATCTTTGCAAAAAAATTAATAATAATAATAATCACTTTGGAACTGAAATAGTTTTGCCGATTTCCTATGCAAGTTCATATGGGCTTACTGAGGCAGAGATGATGATTGAGAAAATGGAATATATTTACACTGTTTTCTTTTAAACAGATCCCTTTAAATCTTTAAACTGTTGCCTTGTATGGACAGCTTTGTTACCCAGTAATGCTGACTGCTTATTTGTTTATTTATTTATGCATGCAACCAGGGGCAGAAGGAAGGTTCAGGCTGCCTGAGCAAGAAGTAGGTCTTACTCCTCAGCTCCCACCTGACCTCTGCCACTGGCCACCCACCCGATATTCCTCATTCCCAGCCTTGGCTCTGCTGCTTGGTAGTACTTCTGCCACCACTTGTTTTTGGAGAAGGGACATGTCCCGACCTCATTTCTTCCCCTTAATGAGAAAGAGAGAAGGAGCGCCTCTTGGAGTTTGAGTATTTCCTGCCAATAAATTGATCATGAGCTCCACTCAACTGGGCAGTATCAAGGAAGCAAGATCTACACAATATAGGGTGACTTTAATGCTATTCTGTGGACAAAAAGTTTCAATTATAGTAGTAAGTTCATTAATCTATTTAATACAAAAAGCTTCTTCCAAGGTTTCTTGAGATAAGCTGCCAAAGGACTCAACTTTTCTCTTCTGTTTACATTTATGTTCCATTCCATTCCTTTTCCAGCCTCTTCATAATCAATGGTATTATTATTATTATTATTATTATTATTATTATTATTATTATTATTATTATTATTATTATTATTATTATTTCCATCTGTCAATTACAAAAGGCCACACATGGCTTAGATCTCCACAAATATTATGCCAATATATTATGATATCCTAGGTTACTTGGAAGAACTCGATAAGTATGAAGGCCAACACCAACTAAAGAACTGGCAGCTATGATTTCACACTGTTGTGTATATATAATAATAATACTCTGTAGCACCATCTCCCAAGTCTTGCATTTTGAGACATTTTGCCAGGGAAAAAGAATCTCTTTCTGCCAAAGAGGAGGCAAAGAGATACAAAAATATAGTTTAAAATAGGTCAACCTTTTTACTTTCAGGTAATCACAAGTATAACGTTATGCAGATGGGTAAAATAAGGGCTAAACATTAACAAATTCGTAAACAGTGGTTTAATCAGCAATCTCCCATAAAATGCTATAAGAATACTTGATATTAATTTACAATTTAGGCCTATCTATTAAAATGGAACAAAAGTACCGAAGTGAGTTTGTTTTACACAAGTACAATAACCTTCAGATAGAAACTTTACTAGAAATTATTATCAGAAACAAATGGAGGGAATAGATCAGATAATAAATCATATAATACCTATGGTTCATTCTAACTTGGGGGTCCCTATGATTTAATATTTAACAGAATACACCTTGCTTCTTGTAGATGGACAGTTTTAAATCAGCTTTATGTGTTTGCGTTTCTGGAGACTTCTGGGCTAATCCAGAACTCGTTCTCTCACTTCCAGGTGCCAAAGAAGCAACTTTACCACTGTTTACCATGAATCCAGACAGTTTTACCTTCATGTGATCCTGGATAACTGTTTTCTACTTTTCACAGTTGAATCTCATTCTTCCTGGAGGTTTCTTGTATCCCAGTCCAGGCTTCCTACATTTTCTGCTCTTTTTCTACCCACATCTTCTAGCAATCTTTTAATTTATTATGTCAGCCCTTCAAGATAGATCAGACTAGGAAACCAAAGGTATGTTGGCCAATATTGCTTTTGTTAGTACAGTAACAGATCTTGAAAGTCTGAATAGCCCCTCCCTCCCTTTATTTTTGTGAACACTAGGGAAGATCTTGCCTTAGACTTTTTGTCATGTCACAGTTCTGCCCCAGACTCAGTTTCTTTTGTTTTGACAGCAAGTCTTCCTCGGCTTCTCAAGGTCATTTCCTCTGCCCACTATTTATTTTATTTATTTATTAAACAAATTTTTATTTATTTATTAAATTTATATTCCACTTGTCTCACTATCAAGCAACTCTGGTTAGCTGACAACATCATAAAATAACAATATAAAACAATTAGAACAGTAAAATCATGAAAACATTGAGTATTAAAAAGTTAATACATTACAGTTAACAACAGATTGAATAAAAAGGGACCATTCTACATTCTATACTCTCTTCTTCACTTCTTACAACAAGGCTTTTTAAACAAAAAAAGGTAGAACTGGGGAAAAACCCTTTTGGGCTTGCCCAGACAAGTCATGCTTTTTTCTGCTCCCCTTTGAGACTTGAATTCAAAGAAGGATTTAACTTTTGTTCCTGTTAGCCAAAGAGGAGGGGTTGTGAGTCATTCTCCCAGTGTACATGTTATCCAGCATGTTCTATTCAGGAAGCAAAAGTGTTGCTTCCTTGCTGGAAAATCTGTCTATTGTGCATCTGGGATAAGAAGGACAGACTGGTAAAGTCCCTTGCTTTTGCGCAATAAATTTTGGAGGTGAACAGGAGTTGCTGATGCATTGCATGATATCTAGGATCCTTCTACAAAGAGACGGCCAATAAGTGAAAAATGGAACATGAAAAACAGAAAAAACAAAATTATTTAAAAAAAATATTTAAACAATAAAAATTCTGGAAAATAAAATAGCAAATTTAAAAGGGCATCATATATAGAACCTTTATGTATTTATTACATTTGTCCACAGAATATGCATATAATAAATTAAATAAAAAACAACCGCAGTAAGACAAAATGAAACCAATAAGTATATGGCAATAATCACAACTCAAACACTTCCTAGGAAACTCGGTTTTGAACAACTTAATAAATCATTTTCTTTTACGGACATAGAAGATGATTGCATCTCATCAGTTAGGCGGGACAACTGAGAAGCAACACTGCACAACCCTCTATCCCCTTTACTTTGCAAAATTAAGGGAAGACTAAATGGTTCTCCTAAAACAAAGGCAGATGTGGACTGATTGGAGAAGATAATCCTGACGCTATTTCAGAGCCAAGCAATGTAGGGATTAATGGTGAAAAACAGCAGATTGAACTGCACTCCACAACCATTGGGAAACAAGTGCAAAGCCCATGGCATAGGTGTAATGTGCTGTTTTTGGTGTCTACCTGTCAACAGCCAGGTCACTTCATTCTGAAATAGTTGACATTTCCTGGTGATTCAATTTAGCATACAGGTATTCACATCTATATATGTCAGGGGCAGAGTCATTTCACCGTTTAGGAATAACACAAGAACAGATCCTTTCCTATATGCCCAGTAGATAATGTTTTTTGTCAAATGCTTACATGTACAGAAGGCTTTCTCCTGCTGATCTTAGTAACCAGATAGGTTCATAATAGGAACTTATTGTGGTCACATTTAAATGAGAATGTTATAGAGATGGATATTGACTGAACTGCATTGTATCACCTCCTAAGAAAGGCAGTATGGTTACATGCCATCATATTAGACAATATAGTTTTGATCTTGCCTCTGTTTTGTTATTTATCTTTTAAACTTCTAGGACTTGCCAACAACTCTGAGTCTCCTATAAATACATTAAAATTTATAATAAAAGTTGTCATACACAGGGTAGGAAACTCATATATGTAACATAAACATCTTAAACAGTATGCACAGCTCATCCTAATCCAGAGGCTAGGAAAAAGCCAGGTTTTCAAGTATCTTGTGAAGAACTGATTCATAGGAATCAGTTCCTATGACTATGAGACTGATTAGGGCAAGATAACGTTGGTCTTCTTGCAAATTCCGTAGTGGGTATATATTCTGTCTTTGCAAAATAATTGACATTTGCAAAAAAAAAAAAAAAAAAAAAAAAAAAAAAAAATGGTTTCATTTGCATTTGCAAGATGAAAAAAATTCTGAAAGCATGGATAGTACATTTCATGAGGGCTAACAACTGTGAAAAACCTGTATATCTTTTGTGTCAGCACAGAGAATCTGATGATAATTTGGAATATTTATTAAGCATGGGTAAATCCTCAAATGCTGAATCTCTTTTCACAGCAATTTCTTTTTCAACACTAAACAAAATAGTACTAAATAATTTTACAAGCAAAAGCATGGCTATGAAAGATTTTTTTAAAAAAATGTGTCCATAGCCTGCAATTCACATAGGAGTAATCCAATAGGCTTCTATTATATTTCAGTGAAACTGTTCCAGAATGGCTTGTGGATTACATAGCAAGACAAAGGAACCCCTTTTTTATTCTTATTATTATTAATTCATATTGTCCTGTAGTCAACCAATATGGAGAATTGAAGCCAACATGTTAAAAAATCAGCTCACGTGAGGGAAGCTTATATGCACATTCATTGTGATTAGATTTGGCTTGTATACAAATACCTAGGAGATAAATATGCCAAACCAACCATTGCTATGAATGAATTAATTGAGATATATCCCAATAGCCTTAGTTTTTTTTCCTCCTGGAGTGGATTAGTGGAGGCATTTTGCCTGAGACATAAATAATAATAGCACTGTTCCCCCTGGCGTTGTTTAGACATTACCTGGAATAATATGCCCCATTTGGATACCTTAATTCAATAGGGGAATTGACAAAGACAAAAGAGTTTATAGTGAGAAAACATAGTAGCAATTTTATTTTTACACAAAATGTATAAAGTTTAGAAATTTGCAGTATTTAACATAAGAAAAGATTATTGACTTAGTAACAGAAACAAATAATTTTACTTTATTGCAAGAGAACACGATAAGAAAATGTTGATACTTTCAGGATCATTCTTAGGGGTCTGTTGAAATGGTGTGTAAACTAGTTTACACAATTTATTCTTTCTAACTGCATAGAACATTCAGTACAGGTTTAGGTTAGAAATGTGTAATTAAACATGACAGTTGTTTAACCATTTCTAATAGTGGTTTTTGTGATTGTGTCTAGAAATATCAGGTTATGAATAAGTTCAACATTATCTTGAAAGACAAGGAAGAGATTTACTAGTTTATCACATCACATACACAATATTTCTTCTTTGTGTGCAGCTATAACGTAATGAAAATTTTATGTTTCTGCCCACTTTATACATTGCAGTGGTAACTTCAAATATAAACTAGACTTATACAAAGCATTGCTTGTTAAGTGTGGAGTCCCATCTTTCCTCAGATTATCAATTTGGCCTTGAAACAAATCCATAAGATGCTTAAGAAAAAAACCAGATAGGATGAGGGAGTGGAGTGGAAGTTTACAAGTCAAATTATTTTAGATGTAGTAAGAACAATGCAAAGAGAAAAAATAAAGTAACAACATAAAAGTTAAAATGAAAGGTTAAACGAAATGAACAGAGAAGTATTTATAAACAACATCAGTATTGCAAGTGGACTCTTTAGTAAAGTCCAGTATATACTGATTTCCAAACAGGATTGTCTAGTTCAGGATTCAGATCAACGATGCATATTTCATTTCAATTCCCTTTTATGTTTTCTTTTTTCCAATTTCTATTCTACATACTGTATTATTCATTTTAACCAATTGTTTCAGTAGTGGCTCTTGGAAGGCTTTTGTTTTAAAAATGTTCTATCTACTGTTACAAACTTGGAACTTCCGAGGATAAGCTGGCATCACAATCTGAGTTTGCTGTTAAAACGGAATGATATAGATATTAAAGTCATCAGGGATAGTAATAAATAAATTATGATAGATGATTATTGAAATGCTTACAATAGATGGAAAATAAAGCTGAACATAGCAAAATTTAAAAAAGAAAATGCTCGACAGGAATTAAGATTGCTAGAATACAATTCATATATCCTGCTTCTCCTGTATGTGGGACAAATAGATAGAAAACCGTGAAAGGATCTATAGGAAAATAAAAGAGGAATCACTAAATATGAAAGTAATCATATTTCAGTTACCTGGAAAAGAATAGTTTTTTAAAAGTTTTTAAAAACTTGCATTAAAAATAGTGGGAAGTATGAATATAACATCCAATATCTAAAGGGCTGCCACAAAGAAGAGGGGGGTCAACCTATTCTCCAAAGTACTTGAAGGTAGGACAGGATGCAATAGATGGAAACCATCTAGAACTAAGGAGAAATTTTCTGACAGTTAGAACAATTAATCAATGGAACGACTTGCCTCCAGTTTTGCTCCAAAACTGGAGGTTTGTAAAAAGAGATTGGACAACCATTTGTTTGAAATGTTATAGGATTTCCTGCTTGAGCAGGGGGTTAGACTAGAAGACCTCCAAGGTCCTTCCAACTCTGTTATTCTGTTAATATAAAGGAGGTTGGAATCGGTTGAAAAGAGACATGAGCACACGTTATAGAAATATCACACTTCTCAACTGACAAATAAGTAAAGTACAATTGCAACTAAATGTTGCAATATTACATGAGAATATTACACCATGAAAGAAAAAAATCCAAGTAAAATTGTATCTCTAACCTAAAAACAATTTCAGAGAGGAAAGAATACAAAAGAAAGAAAACCAAAATTCATTTGGAAGGAAAGGAAAAAAGAATCGGGTGCAGATTGATTCATTGAGGGTAATTATTTTTCATATCAAGCCAAATCAGGACAGACTCAATGACTGATCACTGGAACAAAGTCACAAATCACAGAATAAGTGATTCATGTAAGGAACATGTAAGAAATGTGATTCATTTAAGATACATGTAAGCCACAGTTGGTAGAACACTCAACCATGTGATCAACATCACCATCAATTTAAAAAAATCATTCTTCAGAAAATCAAATATAGCAGTTCTCTAAATGTTTTCTTACTTTCAAACATGGTAAGCATACAGCTGTTTTGCACATAAAAGTTCTTAAAAGTGGCTTTTGTATTATTGACCCTTTCCTTCTATGCTAGATTTTTTATTAATGAAAATGTATGAGATCATCAAATTCATCAGTGGCTTGTTTTCCTCCTATCTGTAAAGGGGTTAATATCTTTGTTAACAGACAATTTAAATTACTATTTAATAGCTCATTTCAAGTTAGTAACTAATAGGCAAGCAGATTCTCAGCTTTGGCTGGAGAGTGTTTGTAGAGAAGCCTGTATTTAAGACAGAATCCAAAATATCTACCTGCACATGAGTATTTGAATACACGCAGTTGTAAAACCTTAATTCATGTATCAGCAATGAAAATCTTAATTAAAGAAGCTGAATCTTTGTCCGTGAATGCTTTTTCTTCTCTGATGAAGTCCTTTGTGTATTGCAGCATCTACCTGGCCCAGACAAGCAGAGCTCTCCAAGAGCTTGTCTGGCAGATCTTCTCTTGATTATTAACAGCTAGCAAATAACAAAGTCTCCTTCTTTTGTCTTGTTGCTGAGGCTGGGAATAACAGAGCACATAACATTCTGTAAGGTTTATTTATTTTGTGAGCTTTTTGAGGGGAAAACATTTTGCAGGTTGATTAAAAATAAAGTTGAGGAAAACTAATTTAACCAATTCTATGTATGTTCCACATTAAGACAAAAGATAGCTCTCATAACTTTTATTTTAGAAACGGTACAGTGTCATACGCCACACATAATAAAGTAAAAACATGGGGAAGAATATTTATTAAATAAAAAGTTTATTTAATTCATTTCTCATAACATAAAACCTCTAAGGCAGGGGTGTCAAACTCACGTCATCACATCAATGTCGTGTGACGTATCGAGACTTTTTTTCCCCTTCGCTAAACCCGGCATGGGCATGGGCATGGCCAGGGCGTGACGCATCTGGCCCGCGGGCTGAGAGTTTGACAGCCCTGTTCTAAGGTTTTAAGGCCCATTATTTACAATTATTCAGCATGTGATGTGTGTACTGGACAATAAATGGTAGTATTAAATAAAAAATGCTTTATTTTAGTCATTATATAACATTTATTTCTAAATTCTATTATTTTCAGTTTAGAAAAAAAAGGTCATGGAATAGGGATGTTGGGAATTCAGGACCCAAAAGGATTCACATTCATTCTCCAGCAAATACCCTATTAGTTCTGTCTGAGCTTGTTACTTCATAGTCACATCTTACCAACCTAAGATTCAGTGCAGAGGTGGGTTGCTACCGGTTTGGACCAGTTCGCCCGAACCGCTGGTGACGTCACCGATCCGGTTTGGTCGGTACCGGTCCATGGCCACCGCCATCTTTTTTTTTGAATTATTTTTGAATTATTTTTTTTTAAATTAATTTTTATTCTGCGCATGAAGCCGAGTTTCCGGCACTGCGCATGTGTCGCCATCTTGTTTTCGGCTTTTTAAATTTTTTTATTTTTTTTACTGCACATGCACGCATGCGCAAAGCGTGCGCGCACCCCCAAGGCGCAGCCACGCGGCGCGGGAGGAAGCGAGCCAGCAGCGAGGTAAGTTAGGACCCACCCCTGATTCAGTGGTAGGTATCTGAAATTCTCCTGTAAAGATTCAGTTTTATACTACTAGCTAGTTGCTTCCTCTCAACTTCCCCAAATTGCTCAGCATATGTATTATCTGGAGGAAGTACAAAATGGCAACGTACATTGCTCTAGTAGAGTATCTTGTGAGTGGTCTGGAAAATAAAGGAGTGAAGATTCTTCAAAACTGGCATTCTAAATGTGACTTGTATGGCTGTTTCAGACATGTGTCCTTTAAAGTGGCCATTAACAGATTCTGGTATTTAGAGTCTTGAATTTTCACTCAGTAAAACAAATATTCTCTTTTAACAAGGCATCCACAGGGCAATTCAAGGGAAGCAAATGATAAAAGCATTATAACCCTCGTGCTGCAAGCTCTGCCCTTTTTATACATTAAGACATCACACTTTGAGGAAAGTCTCTCAGCCTGTGGACACCTTGGCTACATAAAGCAAACTTGGCAAAGCAGGACATTGTTGGCATCTCAGAAAGGAGTCCTTATGCATCCAAAATGTTTGATGTGCTGATATTGTATGCATAGACTATAGCTTTATGGCTAACAAAAATAATAAATCTGGAACATCACAAACATTTTTTTCGTGTTTTTAAATTGCTCTGAGTGTCTCCACTCATTTCATCTAATGATTCCACTTCTTAAACATATAGACCAGGGGTGGGTTCCAACTTACCTCGCTGCCAGTTCACTCCCTCCCGCGCTGCATGGGTGCACCTCGTGGGTGCGCCTCATGGGCGTGCACGCTTTGCGTGCACGCGCATGCGCAGTAACAAAAAATCTGGGAAAAAACCCTAAGCCGAAAAAAAGATGGCGACCACATGCACCGTGCCAGAAGTCGGCTTCTGCACATGCTCAGAAGGAAAAAAAATAATTCAAAAAAATTCAAAAAAAATCGAAAAAAATCGAAAAAAAAGATGGCGGCCCCCACAGACCGGCACCGACCGATCCAGTTTGGTGACATCATTGTGACATCACCAGTGGGCCACTACCGGTTCGGGAGAACCGGTCCGAACCGGGAGGAACCCACCCCTGATATAGACGGATCAGAGATTTTGTAGTGAATATATTTGATATTTCTTTCATATCAACTTCCTTAAGCTGATTATTAGTTACATATACTTCTGCAATGCATTAATAAAATGTACGTTGCTATTTTTTTTAAAAAAAAATCCAACTTTGAGCTATCTTATTGAAATGGCAACTCCTCTTTGAAAATGCTAATTTATTTGTTTTTTAAAAAAAATAACTTTCAAATGTGCCAAAGTCACTGCTATTACTTCTCTTTCACAGCTATATATATATGTCATACCTGACATTTTAAAACACAGTCACTTCTTAATTAGCTGAGTATGTTTAAAAAAGAAAAATAGATTATGGAAAATCTAACAGCTGGAAACAGTTCCACATAGTTGCATGATTTAAAAACAATTGAATTAATTTCATTATAAAACTTCCCCAAAATGTCATATTAAAATGGGAAAAAAATTCTTTAACATAAGAAACACTTTTGAAATGTTGCAAATTAAGTAATGATGAGTACCTGTTTTCACACTGGTAAAGCTGAAGTAGTGACTATTTTATATTATGTTGTTGCTGCTGCTATTTTTTCCTTGTGCTGTCCCACATATTGTTGTTGTCTGCCTTTCCAACTTAGTTGTCATTAGATAACTACAACAATAGTTTTATTTGGAATGTCTGTCTGTCTGTCTCTATCGTTTCTTTTTTCTTCTGGGCAACCACATTGCTCTGAATGATTTACTGTAATAGACAGACGGGTATGGATTAGGGAAATAAATTTTTGCTCATCCTTATTATGTGTAAGTTTTTACTTTGTGATGAGCAATAGTCTGCCAACCCAGTTTTTTGAAATCAAACATTTAACAAGACAAACTGTTATATACAGCTCTCTGAATCATCCAGAACAGAAAGTCTTTCTAGAAGAATTGTATGGTTAGAGATCTCAAAAATTGTTGTAAAGACCAGGAAAATAGCTGGAGTCAGAATGCATTTTTTTTCTTTCAAAATTGGCATTAAAGTAGGCAAATTTCTTTCATTCGAAAATGTAGCTTGCCCAGATATCAGTTTACAGTTCTGACAAATTATCTCGATTAGTTTAGTTGGGATTGTCTTATTTCATAGCATTTTCAGTTTCCTCTTCAACTAAGCTTAGGGTACTTTTTGTTTATTGTTGTTGTGTTGTTTTTATTATCTCAAATCATTGTTGACTCCTGATGGCTGCCTAGACAATTCCCTACAAGATTTCAGAAGTGGTTTGCCATTGCCGGCTTCCTAGGGCTGAGAACCTTTGTGCTTAAGGCAGAAGTTGCTTTCATAGTTTCTAGCTTGGTGTCTTCATCACTGCATCAAATAGGCTCTCATGAAAGCTATGTCAGAAACCTTTCCTGATTTTATGAACCCCAATAGCACCTGTCCAAATCTTTAGCACACAGTCACCGGATTTAATTTAATCTAGATTGTGCAGTTGACATATTTACATATGGAACTATAGAATTAAGCAAATGCAGACAGTTTTATCTTTTAAAGTATTCATTACTTAAACTACTCAGAAGTCAAGGAAGACTTGTATAAGAATAGCTGCTAAAGGCAGGTTTGTGAATAATTAATTGTTAAATTTATAACCAGTTTTATTGTGAAAGATTACATTTGAAGTAGGAAATTTCTGGTTCATAGTTCAATACCTTAGTATCTATGCTGCATTATTATATCAATTTTTGACATGTTATATAAAAACCACTATTTCAAATAACAAGTAGAATATTTCAAGCATGTTGAATGTGCTATAATCTCAAAATGGAGCTTGTTGAAATGGAAACATTTTAATTTGTTGCCATTCATATATATCACACACTATTTAGCCATCTTCATAGTTTATTGTTGCAAATCTAAGAGAAGGCATTTATCTAAGGCAGGGGTGTCAAATTCATGTCATCATGGCATCACGTGATGTATTGTGACTTTTTTCCCCTTCGCTAAACGCTAAACTGGGCGGGGGTGTGGCCAGCGCGTGATGCATCCGGCCCACGGGCCGCAAGTTTGACAGCCCTGATCTAAGGAGGTTTTTTTCATGCAGTAGGGAGCATCCTTTTGCATGCAGTAGGGAGCATCCATATTTCTTATCAGCCACAGTTAGTATTTGTTTAGCAACCATAATTTGCACTGGCAACTTGGTCATTAAGTGAACTAATCACTAAGTGAAACCACAATTGTGGTTATGATCTAATTTCAGGTTTGCTTTCCATTATAGACCTGTGAAGGTTATAAATGCAAGGATTGGCCATAACCACCATTGTAACTGTGAGCAGTCATTAAATGAGGCAGTTGCTAAATGAAGAATACCTGTAATGTATTCATCAACACCTGTCCCCATTACTTTGATACTGCTACTCTTTGAATTGAAACCCTGAAAAGCCTGGCACCAAAACCCCTCCTGGCTTTTCAGCAGATTCATTTGTCAAGATTCAGGATATTAGTATTTAAATGGCTGTTTCCAAACCTCTAATGATACAATCTCCTTCTCATTGTCAATTATTTTTTTCATCTATCATATGTGTTTGCATTGATACATTTATATTCCTTTAAATCACAGAATATTCAGCATAGCTGACATCATCAACTGTAAAGCATATTCATACATATATGAAACATTACATATTAAATATGTAAACACATAAATACAAGTGCTTATATATTTAGCTATAAATAAAAAGAGATATATGGTGATTTTTAAAAATAACCATAAAATATAAATGCCCAACTCAACTCCTAAATTGGGATTGAAAAAAGAGAAGGCCTACAGACTGATAAATGAGCTTCCTAAAGAAAGGCATTCTCCTGCAGATCTGAATGTCTGGACAAATCATTTCTCTTTTGCCAGTCAGACTTGCCATGACAGTTCTGCCTGAAACTTCTTACAATCTAAAATATACAATACTTAAACTTTAACCAAGCACAAGTTTGTTTTCATAACACACCTGATTTACTACATCCCACAGTCTTATAACTGTGCCAAAACCACATATTAGCTCTTTATGTTATTTGAAATTTAAGAATGATATTGCATTTTTAAAGTGACATTTAAACTTTTTTTTTTCATTTTAAACCTAAGTTCCTGTGATCTTTATGAAGGCTGCAAGAGTCTTGTTATATTTTTAAACCATCCAATAACTTAAGTCCTTCAGTGGTGTGAAATTAAAAACATTAAGTACTAGTAACAGTAAGTTTCATATCCAAAGACAGAACAGGGCACTTGTCTATAACTCCTTACATCAAACACTTCTTAAGATTCCACTGCAGCTGTAAGGGGCAGTTGTGCAATGTTTGATGTACACTGCCCAGAGTTACTTCTGGTGAGATGGGTGACTATATAAATTAATTAAATAAATAAATAAACACAATCCTGCTCTAAGGAGCTATAGAGTTGTGCTACTTGAGTATCTAGGCCCACGTCTGAGAACTAGTTTGTTTTGTAATCCCAAATGCTACAAAACTATAATATCATATATAGCTCAATCCTATTCACATTCTCAAACAGTTACTCTCCTTTGTCTCTCTCTTTCTCTCCAGGCATAGCAGGCAGCTAATGGCACGTAGAGCCGGTTTGGTATAGTTTGGTTAAGGCACCAGGCTAGAAACTGGGAAACTGAGTTTTAATCCCAAAGCCAGCTGAATGACCTTGAGCTCGTCTCAGCCCTAGGACAAGTCAATGGCAAACCACTTATAAAAAAACCTTGCCAATATAACTACAAGGACTTGTCCTGGCAGTCTCCGCGAATCAAACAGGACAGCATGGAAGGAAAAAAAAATGGGATGAAAGGGTGAAAATACATGGCTTCCTGTTGCTTGGCTCATTAGTAACAGGCTCACTTGGCTCCAGGCAATGGCAAAAGATTTATGGTGGCAGGTCAATTTCCATATGATTCAGTTCCCTGCAAAGAGCCTTAACAAGCAAGAAGATAGGGGCTGACCTGGGCAAAAGGATGGCAGTGGAAGTCAGGTGTTGGCTGGACTGATGACAGCCATAATGCTATGCCCTATACTGGACTTTGGGAACTCAGTCCAGTAAGCTAGCAAAGCAGACTGCCTCCTTCATATCCCTTAGAAGAAACCTCAGAGGAGAATAGTTGTCTCCATGATTCCACACAATGCCTTGCTCTGTTCCACCTCTGTTGCCTGGTACATTCAGACTGTAGAGGACTGCAGATTGGGTATAAGACCCATGCCCCACAGGGGGGCAATTTGATTTTTAATGGGGGCAATTGGAACCTTGTTTAAACCATGTTAATGGCCTTTTAGGCTTCCTTCGCGTGAGTAGGAGTTCACTTTTTGAATAGTAAGAATTATATGTCACGGGGGGGGGGGCATCAGGATTTTAGAGATGCTTAGGTGGGGCATGGCCAAAAAAGGGTTGGGAACCACTGGTATAAGGGACTGGCAGGGACAGCAGGGAACAGAACATTTCAGTACCGGAATGTAGAGAGGGACTAATGCACTTTCCCCCTCATATAAAGTACTTCCTGTTCTTGATCTGCTCTTACATTCTTGCCACACAGAGCCCAAATGATTTCCACTCTTGCTCAGATATAAGCAACAAATATGCACAAGTCTTACAGCTAAAGCTGTCAGTAAGGTGATACCTTCTTCCACTTTTGATTCCTCAGGCTGTTTGATTCACAGTCATATGGTTTTTAACTTACAGAGTTTCACAGATCAAACTAGACATAACAAAACACATCATTAGGAAGTCTGTCAGTTTTATTATTATTTTTAATTAATAGCAGGTGGGGAGTACCAGAAAAAAATAGAGCTGTTCCTTCATCCCACAATTCAGGAAACAAATTATTGTTCTGTGAGTCTTAATAATTGAAATTGAAAATGTTAATACTTGAAATTGAAAATGTTAATGTGATCACTTTATGATCATTGCATCACAACCACAGCAAAAAAGGTTATAAAATCAGGACCGGTCATGTGATGATCGACTTAACGACCAGCATGACTTACTGCCATAATCCCAGGTTCAATTAGAGTTGTAAGTCAAGGACTAATTGTACAGAAAATTCTGATTTGCAAACACAATGCCACATTATGCCTTACTATGACCAATGAATTTCTCTTTGGAAAACTTAGAAAAGTTATATAAATGTTGTTTTTCTGTAAAAAGAAAGAGGAATGCTTTGTGCTAACTGACTCCTTTAAGTATTAACTTGAAAAATGGAGTCAAAAGAACTTTAACTAGATTAATTTTAATTTAAGGAAATAATACTGTTTCATTAGTCTTGCTCCAAAAATACAGTGCAGTTCCCAAAGAAATCTGATTTGCTTCTTCAGAACAGTAACTTTATCTGAAACAAAATAATGACATTTATTTTATCAGCTAAAATAAATGTTGATTACACTGACAGTAGTCTCCTTCGGGCTGATTAGAAATTCCACTTTCAACAACTCATAGGTCTTCTTTGGCTAAATTATACTGCTTTTCAGGATAAACTTAAGACATCGAGGTTAAATGTTGGAAAGACTTTAAGATAAATATATGGATATAGCATTAGAGCTACATGCTGTAGAAGCATTTGCTTTCTGGAAACTTGCTGAGTTTGTTAAGTGAAGTGTTACTCCTGTTAAATCATTTGACTCTTGAAAGTCAGATCAGAAAAGGAATATCAGTGGTAATTTATTTTTTTAAAGTACTGTATAAAACTAACCATTTCTTTTCAGAAGTGGAGAGTGGGGATGGGGGTGTTATTAGAAATGTAGCTACCAAACCCTTATGAAATGACCCCTATGTTTGGTTTGTAGCGGCCAAAGATATCCTTTGCATCAGCTACATAAATATCTTGAAGATTACATTTCATTCCAGAACTGACTATATGTTATATCTGAAGTTTACTTTTTTATCTTTCCTATGTTTTCATGCAATTCTCTGACCTGTTATATACAATATGTTATTCTTCTTGAACGAAGACAGTGTAGTACCTTTTCTTCTCTTTATCTTTCTAGAAATTGTTCTAATGTATACTGCAACAATATACATACACAGTGTAAAAAAATACTAGTCCATGGCTCAGTGTAAAAAAGAGAGCCTGTGCAAGCCTTAGATCTGGGCTTTGCACTGAGCATAGCCACAATAACGAATTTGGAAGTATTTGATGCCATTTAACCTAACTACAATTTACTATCTTATGTGAATCTATTAATTTTATTTGTTTTCATAAAATGAATCAATGTGCAACTACTGAAGTTATAGTGGAAAATACTAATTATAGCTTAGGCTATTTTATTCATTTGTTTGTTAAATTTAGAATTTAATATTTTGAACACTAATTAATAAAAAAATGTTACCTGATGTGGTAAGTCCTCACAACACATCATTTGGACATAAATCGATGGTTGATCAATGTGAAATTAGAGCATTAAAGAGAGAACAAACAATTGGGCTTGTTTCCTCACTCTGTGTTAGTTTGTAGGAATTTAAAATAAGACATGAATTAGAAAAAAAAATTGTATGAAGTCATCTCCTGCTGAATTGCGTCATGTAACTAGAAAATCAATTGCTCCTCCCCATGTTTCTTTGTAGAGAAATAATAATCTCACAATAGATAAATAGAATAAATTTTTAAAGAAAAAATGTAAACATTTCCTTTTAGTTTTAAATAGCCATGTGTAAAACATTCAGTGACGAAGAAGACAAAATTATAGAGCCTTTTAAAACACAGATAGAATTCAAGAAGAACCTCCAATAGAAAAAATATACAAGGCAATATAAGGTTCTGAGGAGATCACGACATGCCATTGACTGATTATGTACACTGAAGCAGTTCTGATGTTGTCACACTTCAAAGTAGTCTAGACAAGAAGCACAGCCAGGAGCACTAACTCTATTGTAAAGTTACATTAACAGAAACTTGCAGGATTGAAAATATTTCTTCCCTCCTTTCTCTGGAAAACTAGGGAGGTCCATTCTGAAATGCCTCCCCACTCACCCACCTCCTTCTTTCTGTGGAGTGAGAAATCTTTCACATGCCAGTTGGCCAGTTTGTGGCTCTTCTTCCTGTCTCCCAAGATCATTTCCACATACCAGATGTAAAACAGTGCCAATGTGTATAACACACACCAGGACTGAGATTGCGTTGAGACCATAATCAAAATGAATAGATTAAAGTAAAACACACACATACTCAAATGAAATCTTATTCATAATTGCTAGCTAAACATTTTCATGTATCCTATGAAAGACAGTCATTTTTCCTCTCCTTGCGCGCGCGCATGCGCAGTAACAAAAAATTAAAAAAAATTAAAAAAACAAAACAAAACAAAGCCGAAAAAAAGATGGCGACCGCATGCACAGTGCCGGAATTCGGCTTCTGTGCATGCTCAGAAGGAAAAATTTTTTAAAAAAATTCAAAAAAAAAAAAAGATGGCCCCCACGGACCGGCACCGACCGATCCGATTCGGTGATGTCATTGTGACATCACCAGCAGGCTGCTACCGGTTCGGGAGAACCAGTCCGAACCGGGAGGAATCCACCCCTGCTTAGAAACCGCTGGGAAAAATCACACTTGCAGTAAATATATGGATGAGTGAAAATGCACATTGAATATATATATATACACACACACACATACATACATACATACATACATACATACATACATACCAGATGTAAAATAGTGCCAATTTGTATAACACACACCAGGACAGACCATAATCAAAATGAATAGATTAAAGTAAAACACACACATACTCAAATGAAATCTTATTCATAATTGCTAGCTAAACATTTTCATGTATCCTATCAAAGACAGTCTTGAAACAGATTTTCTTCTTTTTTAGTTCTTCGGGAATTACTGTCTAGAACTCTGCAGTCAGTTAATACTATCTCAAATAGACATCTAGCTATGCATTTTGGGATGAACAAACTCATGTGTACATATCTGAATTATTAGCTCATGTTATATCATTCTGTTCTCAGTGACTTGTAATATTTGTCAAAATTTTTAAATTCAATGAATTTTAGCCTTAGGCTTATTTGAATCTTTCAGCAGATTTTTCTGTGTAGAAGGAAATGCAAGATTTTATTTGTCATTTTTACCAGTAGAGTAAAAAAATGCATCTGTTTCTGTGCAACACTCAGACAGATTATATATATTTTTATTACTGCTAATAATGAGTATGAAAAATCCAGTATTTCTGAGCTGGAGATTTCATGACTAAAAGCATGAATAACATTTAGCTGCCCAAAACACTGGTGATTTTGTCTGTTTGGCATACTTCCTTTCTGATTGGCTAGCTTCTGATTGCTTTGCTCATCCATTTTCAGTATTTTGTGAAAGATATAAAAAGATTTAAAGGGTCTGTATAAGACAAAGAATATGTTCAATGCTCCAATGATGGAATATAGAAGTGGTTTGATGCCCATCTCTTCTGGAAAAAAAATGAAATGAAGGAAATATTTTAGCTACTTGCATGAAAACAGTTAATGGGTCAAATATTAGTGGAAGAAAATTAGGATCTACTTCTGTTCCGGTCAAGATTTGTAGCGGCTCTAAGGTCATCTAATAAAAGGCATTGGAAGATATTTTCCCTGTTTTGAGAAACAGGACTCATGAATGGAATGAGATTTGGGATAGAATTCTTCACATTTTACATAAAGTATGGGCTTCATTTCTGCAAGATATGAAGAAGCCTACTTTAACCCTTTTAAAAAGAATTAGGAAAAAATAATAGGTTTAGTCTGTCAATATCTACTATTCATGATGGCTGTATATTACTTCAAGGGTTAAGTCAATGTACTTCTGAATACAATTTTTTGAAGAGTCCAAGCAGGCCAGCATTATTACATATACCTTTCTAGAGTTCCCTTGGGTCTATGAAGATGATAATTATTCTATTAGTTTTTGATGTCATAAAATGTGATTTTATAGCCTAATATTTTTAATGTGTTTCCCCACTGATATTTTATTTTAAATTCAAGATTATATAGATGTTGTGAAGCCTTATAGAATATATCTGGTAATTCAATAATAGCATCACTTTAAGGAAAAGACTGATTTCTTGGAATAATAGGTCTTCCATTAGAAGTTGGAATCCAAAAGTTAAGGACTTTTTCATTGTAAACAATATATTAATGGATATTGGTGTGTTGACACTTGTTATGTAATTGCTAATTTTACAAACTACATGAACAAAAAATGTTCAAAAGCTATATTGAACAAAATTTATTGGGAAGAATTTAGAGTTAATTTCCACATATATGCTGGATAAATCTGGACTTTTTAAATAGCTGACTTCTGTCATATCTCAATTTACTTTTATTCTCTATAAAAAACATTCATAAAGCATTTGAAGCTGCTAGTTGAGAGTAATAATGGAGTAGAATGGAATTTCTGGGAGTATATGGAGATTGTAGAGAAACTGAACAAATTCTTTGTGTCATATATTAAAGATGCAGGATAAATATCTGTCCTGATTGGCTTCCTCAAGGAAAAAAATTAGAACAGTTAAGTTAAATGTTTATATCCAAAGACATCTTAAGAGGCTACACTGTAAAAAATCATAGGTCCTGATGTCATTCATGTAAGAGTCCTATGTGGAATTGCTTGTCTTGTTGGCTGCTGACCAGGAGAAGACCAACATCTTGTTGCCATTTCAAGATTTTATTCAGAATGGACAAGACACATGAGCTTGTATAACTTGCCATTAATAAACCCAAAATAAACCACCCCCAAGGAGGCCTTTGCATTTTGTCTGAATGCAACCAAAGCATGAAACAACATCTCTAGAACTAAAGTTGAAAGGCAGAAAAACAGGAAGAATAGCACTTGCAGAATTTTGTGTAATGACCCTGCCAAACTTCTCTTTCAATAAAGAGGTAGATAAAGATGAGCAACAGCAGCATAGCTAAAGACATCTAAGGGAAGATTACCGTATTTTTCCATGTATAAGATGATACTTTTTCTTTAAAATATTTACCTAAAAATGGAGAGGTGTCTTATACACGGGGGGCCAAGAGGAGAACTGTGGTTGTGAAACTGCTGATACCTTATCTCTGCAAACCAGCCTCACGAGCAAAACTTCCGATTACAGAGAGAAGCTAACAGGTTTCCTCCAAACATGAGCCTCATTTAATTGACGTCAGCTGATGCTGTGGAGAGCATGTAGCCGATGCCCAGATGCGACGGAGCGGTAATGTCGGAGCATTCTGAGCCCATAAAAATGTCAGGGGGAAAAAAATACCAGTACCGCAGAGGTGGGTTCCTGCCGTTTCAGACCGGCTCTATAGAACCGGTAGCGGGAATTTCCCCCCGCTTGCCGAACCGGCAGCGATGACCAGCTGGACATGCCCCTGAACTGGCTCTCTCGGCGGCGCCATAGGCGCCATTTTGTTTTTTGCTTCTGCGCACACATAGAAGCTGGGTTTTTAGCACTGCGCATGCGCCCGTGTGACACACCCGTGTGGCGTGCAAGGCGCGCGCAAGGCGCACGTGCCCACGCAGCACGTGAGGAAGCAAACCGGCAGCGAGGTAAGCCAGAACCCACCCCTGCAGTACCGGTATGTCTTACTCTGCAAAATAAATGTCTTCTATTTAATGTTTAAAATATTGATTTCTGAATTTTGGGTAAGAAAAGGGGGAGCATCCTATACATGGGGGTGTCTTATAGATGGAAAAATATGGTATTTCAGCAGTGGGGAAGCTTATGACTGTATTCTAGCTGGGCCAGATCTAGCAAGCTCCCAGGACTTTTTGCTTCATCCACTGACAGTCTTTCAGACTCTGAAGTTCAATCACCAAGGCCCTAAGCAGAGATATGCTTTAAAGATACAACAGCAGAGGGATGATATCAACTGGCCAAAAGCAGACAACAGGAGAATAGGGTCTATCATGTAATCTGCCTTAGCTGTACATTTGGGTGGAGGGTTGGCCTAACGTGGATATTTATTAGCCTCCCTCCCTGAAAGAAAATGCCAAGAACATCTTTTTAAGCCTTAGCTCTGAGATGTTGTCCTGCAAACTCTGGATTCCACCTCATTGCATCTTTTGTCTCTCTCTCTCTCTCTCTCTCTCTCTCTCTCTCTCTCTCTCTCTCTCTCTCTCTCTCTCTCTCTCTCTATATATATATATATATATATATCCATCCATCCATCCATCCATCCATCCATCCATCCATCCATCCAATGTATATAATTCTGGACAATGGATTTGTTGCTTTTTTTGTTGGATTCCTGGCCTTGGCTTGTGCAAACCTTGTGACTATGTTTATAATTGTTGTCTTAATATATTACTAAAAAGTACTGGGTTTGCATCTCACTGGATTCTGGCAGGTGTCTTGCTGGCTATCTTGCTGGCTGGCAGCCGTCAATGCCAAAACAGAAAATCCTGACACCCAAGAAGGACAAGATGGAAGTAGTCCATGCCACATATTGCATATGGACCTGGCTGACAGGGAGAAAAGACCCAGGTCAAAGCATATACACAACGGGGACAAAGTTGTATAACTAGCCAGAAAAAGTTTTTGGGATGCTAGTGGACCCAAACTCAGTTGTCAACTCTTTATGCGACTGCTGTGGGAAAGGCAAGTTATATAAGCATTAAAACAAAAATGTCAGTGTTGAAATTTCTTTATAGTAATCTATGGTATTTACACATCTGGAACTGCAAGTTCTAATTGTGTTTGGAAGAAAATAGAGCTGGATAAAATACACATATAATTTATAACAGACAAAGAACAGTGCTTCGCACTGACCATAATTAATCTTTAAAAAATCATTACTACAACATGTAGTGATAGCTATAAACTTAGATGACTTTACATATGATGAGATTCATAGATTGAAGAAAGGGAGTTGATAAAACATGTATATTTGTCACATTCAAACCCAACATCTAAATAAGTATATGCTTTTTCTGATATGATTACTTGTTAAAAACATAAAAAATACTATTATTGACCATAGTACTCAATGAATTAAAAAAAGGATTAAATTTAAGTGAATAAATATTTTTTTACTTTATTAAATGCAGTTCCAGTCTTTTCTGTCTAGGCACTATTCAAAGTGGCTTAGCACAATGAAAAATATCAACTAAAAATAAAAATAAAACGTAATAAAAAGAATTGTTCATAATTTAGATTATTCTGTGCTAAAACACTGAAATCGTTGCATATGTTGGTATCTTTTGATTCATGAACTATCATATTTAGCTGCTTAAAATATTGATATTGATTAGAAAAACTTCAGTTAAATCACTAGAATGCTATTTCTGCTTTCACTTAAAGTACTGGAACTTTTGGCTCACAGAATAGCTTTTCACAGCAGTTCTTTATTAATGAAATTACCGTACTTCTGGGTTTACTTATTTATTTAGCGTATGGCAAATACATGAACTTATAGTAGTTCAAATGTTAATATCCAGTCCACCCAGCCATTCAAGGACAGAGTGGTCTATATTGAAAAAATCAGACATTGGGGCGGTGTAAGTTCTTGATGGACATTCAGACACAATGTGATGGATATTTTGTCGAGGAGCACCTCAGTCACACTGAGGGGTAGAGACAAGACCCTACTTAAACAATGAGTCCTGGCAGACACCATGTTGGGTACGGATCCTGTTCAGAGTTCTGGTTCTTGCCATGTGAGACAATAAGTGTTTAATAAACCGTGAAATCCGCAGAGGAGGTGGTGTTGCTATCTTCTATAAAAAATCCCTAAATCTAAAAAATATTCAAGTTACACAGGAGCTTTCTCTTCCTGAGACCATTGTATACGAGCTGTCCCTAAACACCACATTTTGCTTCTTACTTTGTTACAGGGCGCCTGATTACAATCTTGTACATGCGAACAAACTAACTTCACTACTAACATGGGCAGCCTCTTGCCCACACCCTCTTATCTTTCTTGGTGACCTCAATCTACCTCTTATTAATTGGACCCTAAACGAATGTACAATAGAACCAATACATGCAACCATGTACAATGCTGTTACAAATCTGGGACTGAATCAACTAGTTACAAACAACACTAGACTCAACAACTGCCTTGATCTCATCTTCTGCAATAGTTTAAACTCAATCTACAGTCTACAAATAAATGAACTCTTTTCCAACAGTGACCACAGCATGATTGACTTTTGTCTCAACTTACAGTATGTCCTTACAAAGACGATCATAATGCCGGAATCCCAAAGTATAACTTTAGAAAAGCCAACTACAACCTCATAACTGATGACCTCTCATCTCTTGATTGGCAAACTCTGTTCACTAGCTGCAACACTGCTGAAGACCATTATAACAATATATTAATGGATATTGGTGTGTTGACACTTGTTATGTAATTGCTAATTTTACAAACTACATGAAGCAAAAAATGTTCAAAAGCTATATTGAACAAAATTTATTGGGAAGAATTTAGAGTTAATTTCCACATATATGCTGGATAAATCTGGACTTTTTAAATAGCTGACTTCTGTCATATCTCAATTTACTTTTATTCTCTATAAAAAACATTCATAAAGCATTTGAAGCTGCTAGTTGAGAGTAATTTCCTTTCTCTACTAGTATTTGCTCTTTGAATACCTTTCATACTGAAAAACATAAATCAATTTTCAACATATATTTGCATCCTTAATATCTATGGGAACACTTATTTATGTTGTTTCTTTTCCTAATGTAAGATCAAGGAAGAAATTGGGCCATTAGATAATAATGGAGTAGAATGGAATTTCTGGGAGTATATGGAGATTGTAGAGAAACTGAACAAATTCTTTGTGTCATATATTAAAGATGCAGGATAAATATCTGTCCTGATTGGCTTCCTCAAGGAAAAAAATTAGAACAGTTAAATTAAATGTTTATATCCAAAGACATCTTAAGAGGCTACACTGTAAAAAATCATAGGTCCTGATGTCATTCATGTAAGAGTCCTATGTGGAATTGCTTGTCTTGTTGGCTGCTGACCAGGAGAAGACCAACATCTTGTTGCCATTTCAAGATTTTATTG
>QLTV01002927.1:2248110-2270836 GCA_003457575.1 Thermophis baileyi | reverse complement strand
CAATTGGCCAATTGGCAACTCCAAATCTCAACCAACAAATGCTCTGTCTTACACATTGGCAAAAAAAATCAGAACACAACATTCAATCTGGGCAGATATGACCTCGTAGACGACCCTCACTCTGTCAAGGGTACTCATCTCNTTTCACATTGACAAAAAAAATCAGAACACAAAATACAAACTGGATGGACACGACCTTGTAGGCGACCCTCACTCTGTCAAAGACATTGGAGTACTCATCTCAAATGACCTAAGTGCCAGTGCTCATTTTAAAAAAAAAAAAAAAAAAGTCATTAAGAGTTGTTAACCTAATCTTACGTAGCTTCTTCTCCGGTAATATTGAACTGCAAACTAGGGCATACAAAACTTTTGCTAGACCAATTCTTGAATACAGCTCATCTGTCTGAAACCCGCACTGCGTATCAGACATTAATACAATTGAGAGTCCAGAAATATTTCACGAGAAGAGTCCTCCACTCCTGCTCGCAACAGAATACCTTATGCCACCAGACTTGCAATTTTGGGATTAGACAGTTTAGAAATTTGCCGTCTTCGGTAAACCTAAGCGTAGTACATAAAATTATCTGCTACAATGTCCTACCTGTCAATGACTACTTCAGCTTCAACTACAACAATACACAAGCACATAATAGATTCAAACTTATCGTAAACCGCACCAAACTTGACTGCAGAAAATACGACTTCAATAACAGAGTTGTTAATGCCTGGAATGCACTACCTGACTCTGTGGTTTCTTCCCCAAATCCCCAAAACTTTACCCTTAAAGTGTCTACTGTCGAATGTTCAATCATGCTGTAGGTCTGTAAGGGGCCTGCATAAGTGTAAATAAAAGTCCCCATGTATTTGAAAAATATGTACTCAAAACAATGTTTGTACTTATTATATAGTCATATTAATGTTTATACTTTGCTGTAATCATAAAATAAATAAATAAATAAATAAATTAATAAATAAATAAATAAATAAATGTTGGTTATTCTAATTATCAAAAGTTTTAAACAAAAGTTTTGTAATAAAAATACAGACAATATTGGTGCATTCCATAAGAATTTGAAGCTTATATGTTTGTTGGATACAATTAAAATATTATTGTTTGAATAGAAAGAGCTATAAATTCTATTTTAGCAACCATGATGTAATTAATATATATTTCCAAAATGTGATAAATGTGTACTCTATAGGAACATGGAAATCCTGACCTCCATAATTGAAATTTTGAGGAACAAAGATCTCCTTTGGTGGTAGAATGAAATCTTCTTTCTTCCTTTTTTTCTGTGCCTAAAATGAGACGTCCAGTTAGAGGTAAAATTAGAGATGCAATGGATAACTTTGATTAAATTCACTGAAATTTTCTCCTGAGAAAACTCTTTTCTACTTTCATGTATTCAATTTATAAGTATTTAAACCATGGATTCAAAACATGTTATAATTTTGTAGACCGATTTCAGTCAGAGGTCTATACTGAAATTGCTTTAGTTGGCCTGGTCAGCGATCTGTATCTGGAGTTACACAAGAGAGTAGGACCTGTTTGTTCTCTAAGAACCCTCAATGTCTTGAATGCCTTGGGATACTAAGAGACAGAATTGGAGCTGGAGGCTCTACTTCTAGTAATTGGATCATGGAGAAATTGTCATTCTTGTCACTTGGGGTATCAACTCTTCTCAAGTATGTTTACATATTTTTATGCAACTTTTAGGACATAAAAGGAGTACACAATAATAATTATCTGTTGCCACAGATTCAAGAATAGTAGCTGATTTCTTATACTGAGTACAGTGATTAAGCTTAATCAATGCAGGAAATGTAAATGCTTATGTTGGACCAATTCAAAACCAGTGCAGCACAGTCTCTGGAGATTAAAGTTTTACTGCTTGATAGAGTCCCTGAGTTTTGTAGTAGTTTTGGATTTTGTTTGCAAGCTGTACATGGACATGCCCTTTACTTATTTAGTAATATCCTGCTTGGGTAGGTCCATTATATTCTATACAGAACAACTTTTGGAGATGTTATAAAAGCTGCAACTTTAAAACAGAGTACTGTGGTTCACTGTTTAATAGGAATACAGTTAAATTGTGCTGATTGCTTTTACTTCCCAGTTCAGTTGAAAATGTTTTTTGGGTAAGTTAGTTTACTGTAACTCAGAATGTTGATTTCTGTGATTAAAGTCCTAAACATCTGGAAACCACATGGAAGAGTACCTTTTCCAGTACATGCCTCACTATGGTTTCAGTTCTGTAAGGAAGCTATGTTCTGTGTCTTCATCTGTTTTAGAAATTATAAGAGTAAAAGAGGGACCGTAATATAAGCTGAGAGTACGGGAAGCAGTGTACTGTATATCTTTCTGCCCATTAAGGCTGCGAGTCTCAGCATTTGAGTAGGGCAAATAAGGATGATTGACCATTTTAACTAAACTTCAATGCTGGTTTGTGTATTTTTAAAAGAGTGTAATTAATTATGCCCTATGCATTATTAAACATAGGGAAATCTGGGAAATCCGAATGGCCCTGAGCCTGCTAGACTTTCACAAAGTTCTGTAAACCTGGGCCAGTAGGTTAGGTGAGCACTGCTGTGTTTGTTGTGTTTTGTTTTTGTGACTGAGGTTTAACTGTTTTTACCTTGGGCACCATGGGTTTCATGTTGTGGTTTTTGTTGTAATTTCAGATTATTTCTACGAGAGAGGCAACCATATAATAAATATTTATTGATTCTTAACTGATCATAATGATTTATATTATCACGTACAATGATATTTTGTAAACTGATTTTCATTGAATTACTGTTTATAAATTCAGTGCATTTATTTATTTATTTATGGCTGATATTTACTGAATCTGAAATTTATAGAATTAAGATAATTTTCATAACATTATTCAGAATATTAATGTATTGCATTTCTTGAGAGTAATTTATTTGAACTGATAATGATAGGAAGCAGAAGCTTAATAATAAACTGTAGGTACAAAAATATTTTTGTAGCATTTATCATTATATTGGTATTAACATATTAAATGGAATCTTGCCTATATATCATAGAACATACAAATAGCATGCTTTGCAATAGCATGTTACATGTTTCCCTGTTTCAGGTACAATTTATGGCAGGTTTTCAGAGGTGTCATAAATATTTCACCTGCTTGCTGTACAGCACACTTTACTATGATGTCTTATCACCAAGAGTAATCCATTTGTACCTCAGATTGCATCCAAGATCTGAATGAATAAATTATTCTGCACCTGTTTTTTCTTTTTTTTAAGTAAGAATTTTCCACTTTTCTGAAAGATTTTCTGTACTATAACAAATTGCTTATTCATACTACATAGCATTGCCTTTCAGTCTATAGAACTCATGAACCCTTATCTACTTATTACCATAGACTTTGCTCTTTTTTAATTCTATGGTTTGCTTTGCTTAAGTGAATAGATATTAAGAAGCTAGGTTATAATATCTATAAACTTACTAACTAAAAAAGAAGTCGCACACAGTAAGAGATTTACCAGAATGGTAAATTATAAAGTGCATTTTTATTTAGATGGGCTATGGTGATTTTTCCACGTTAAGTCTTCTTGCTTAAATAGCAATTGATAGTTCTCGGTCTCCTGGCCAGTAGAATGGGCCAGAATGTGCTGCTATTCAGCTCTTTGTTCCCAGAGCAATTGTCAATTGGGTGAAAACAATGGTGAACTGATCCAGGTTGGGACCACCAAATGGAGGGTGTGGAAAACATAATCCTTATCCCTTTATTTAAAAAAAAAAAATTGCAAGCAACTCACAAAGATATGGGCCAATTATAAATGAACTCCACTGCTTTCATTGCAATTGTTTTAAATCCCTTTCCCTGTATTTGTGAATTTTTGTAAACAAGGAAGCTACAAGAGGATTGGCCTTTTACCATATGAACAATGATTCCAAAATATATAGTGCCACTATTTCCTAACAATTAAGGAAATGAAAACCAAAAGTACGACAAGATGACACGAATTTCTTTTATTGTCTAATTTTCCCCTAGTGTTCTGTCTCTTAAGTGAAAAATCAAACTCTAAGCAGCTGGTTCTTTTCTACCAATAAATACTCTTTTCGGAAGGCAGAGGGTCTAGTAGCACTTGTGTTGTGTGTCTATGGATTGGGGTAACAAGATTGGTATTATATGTGAGGAGAAAGCATTTTATTTTTCTCTCCACTGTGAGAAACAAGTCACTTTTCTGGAGTCGCCTACTTGTATCAAGAAGGAAAGTCCAATTGGCAGCAATAGTGATAATCTACTGTACTTATACTGATTTTGTACTGAGTATATACTGTATATATCAGCCATAACAACCACAAGCTGCAAGAACTAGATGGCCAAGTAGATGCTGTATAAGATGGGCCTTTGGTCTTACTGAGCAGGGCTGCTATGTTTCAGGAAGAAGTGAAACAGGCACTGTTTCCAGTCTTAATATTGTTTTAGCCTCCAGAAATACACTAGGTAATGTCCATCTGATTCCTTCTGGTAAAGGAGGCCCTGCTATTTTATTATGACTGTAGCCCACCATAATTTAAGCATATACATTTGACAGTGTTGATATTTTTTTTGTAGAGGAAAATTCAAAAAAGTTTTGTAGATTTTATTTTTTTAAATATTGGCTGCATTAGCTCTCTCTCTCTCTCTCTCTTCTTGGCCAACTTACAGATCAGAATATCTTTGGAATTTATATATGTTTGCGTTTAATCTGCATCTAACATAGGTAAAGGGGGGCACAGAGAAAGATGGGGATCTACAGCAGTTAGGGAATTAGCTTATGCTATAATTTTATTTGTATTTATACTTTTTGTTTTGTGCAAGTTTTAATAGTTACCCTTTGAGGATTTCCAGTCTAGCTTATCAGAATCCACCAACAGCTTTTTTGTAATATTCTCGTTTCCCTTTTGGTTCAGCCGAGCCCACTGACAGATCATTCAAATTCAATTGTTTTATGTCTAAGCCGAACAGCTAATTAAAGTAGGGATGATTAACCTGACTGGCAGTATCGCTCTCTCACTCCCTCCTGTTCCAATCACTCTCTCTCTCTCTCTCTCTCTCTCTCTCTCACACACACACACACACACACACACACACACACACACACAGAGTCTTTTGCTCTACTGTTGTGTGTGTGTATGTGTGTGTGTGTTTTTTCCTCTTCTCTCCTAAACGTGGTCTGCTTGCTGATGGCAGAATGGCACTCGGAGATTTGTGCATTGTGTCTGGTTTCCTACGGGCAGGCTGACCCAGTGCCTCTGGGGACTTATCAATAGACCACTCAGAAGAGACAGAGACAGGAGAAAGGAGGAGGGGTGGGGGGAGACAGAGAGAGAGAGAATCAATATCAAGAATAGAAGGAGCTCCGAAGCCATTTTTTTTATTTAAAAAAAAAACTCTATCAGGACTTGGGAAGAGGGTGACAAAGAAGGTTTTTGAAAGAGGCAGTGGAGGAGGTTCTAATAAATTTGGAAGGATACAGTTCCCTGTCTTGGGGAAAAGAAGAACTCCTGGCTGATTAGCATTCACACCAGGTATGAGATGTTCGCTACTCCTTATCATCGCGTCGCAACCGAGAGGAAAGGCGCCTTTTCTTTTATCTTTTCTTCTTCTTTTTGAGGAGACGGAGCGAGCGTGCATTTTTGTGTGTTTGTTATTGCTGCGAGGGGTGGGGGAAGAAGAGCCGTGGGCATTGGTGTGACGGGAGCAAGAAGAATGGGAGCAGGGCAGCAGCGGCGGAGGGGAAAAGAGTCTGGAGTAGGTGGTTCTCTTCAGGCACCCCCCCCCAAGGGGTTACCCAAGTTCATTCTGAGCAGGTGGATTTAGGCGGGGAGTTACTTAACGCTTGACCGCCAGTTTTCAAAAAAAAAAAAAAAAATCCCGCTTCCTATGTCTATTAAAGGAAGCGCCAATGTTTCTCTTTCTCCCCCCCCCCCGCGCTTCCCGCTCTCTCGCGCGCACTGCCTCTCTCTCCCCTCTCTTTTTCCTCTTTTCCTAACCAGACAGCGGGAGGGTTCTTGGCTTCTAGCCAGCCCAAAAGCCTCTAAGTGTTTTGCACTTGTTTCAGGGAGTCGCTGCCCGGCGATTTCTCTCTCTCTCTCTCTCTCTCTCTCTCTCTCTCTCTGTCTCTGCCCCGCGCTCTCTCTCTCTCTCTCTCTCTCTCTCTCTCTCTCTCTCTCTCTCTCCTTCCTCCAGCATTTTCAGTAGAGAACAAAGAGTTCTTTACAAAGGAAAAGAGGGGACTGCGAGCTTGACGCTTAAGATGTTCCCCCCTCTGTTTTTAAGGTCCTCCCTCTCCTTTCGAACAGAAAAGAATCCGTAGCAGCACCAAAAGAAGAAAAAAGAAAAAGGATTTCTCCCCCCCCCCCCGCCTTCGTAATGCAAAAAAGGAGGAAATAGTTTCATTTTTTTTTGTTAGCCCTTTTCAAAATAACATTTTTTTTTTAAAAAAATGTAGCTGTTGCTTTGCTAACTTTTACCTGATGGGGGTTCCTTACATAAAAGTTAGGCTGTTCTCTGCCTTTTCTCTTCCTTCCTCCCTGTTTTCTTTTTTTCTACTTCTCAAGGCATTTTACCTGGGCAATAGAGGTAAGGGGAATAGGAAAGATTCGATTAAGCAAAATTAGGATGTGAATGGGAAATTCTTCCACTTTTGGCCACCTGGCCATCAAAACTTAGTACTGTATGGAAAGAACGTGTGTATGGTTTGTCTGCTTCTGAATAAAAAGGTTTGCAAGGCTTTTCAGAATTGTAAATTGTTTTGCTATCTACTTGTCACTTTTGGTTAGATTTATATTACATGTTTTGGGCACACATTATATTTTATGTATATTAAAATATGTATTTGGATGTCTACGTAAACAGCATTACTTTGGTTAGTAATATAAGATAATGAATGAAATGATCTATTAGTAAAAAAAATGTTACATAGAAGTATACTAAGACCAATAGTTTTTCATGCTATTAAATATATTTCAACCATGCAAGCTTCGGAACATTTATAAGCTCAAAAGGAGTTGCTTTTAATGAAAGTCATTCCTACTACTATCCATTTCTAATAAGAAAAATAGCACTTTAGTACAGCAAGTAAGGAGTATGTGATCTCTATCATTGTGTTAAATATAATTTTAAATAGATGAAAAATATGAAGTAATTATAGCAATTGTTTTAGGATACCAAAGGCTGATAATATTATCTTTTTCTTTAAAGAAGCGATAAGTTACATTTTCTGCACATTTTGGAATCTCACATACTTAATAGATATTATTTTGGAGGAAATATGTGTACACAATGAGGTTGAAAGATAAGTTGTACATTTTACTACTACAATACTGCAGTAACTTTATTGCAACAATAAAAGTGAAACTAGCTACACCATATAAATATAAGTTACCTTAAGAACCCTCCCTACTCTTAGGACTCTCCATGAATGAACCTGAAATATTTTGTGAAAAGAAAAGATGATTCAGTAATACTGGAAGCTAATATATTTGGCTTTCTAAAAATAGTAGAAATTGAGTAACTTTTCTGTGTTATTTGCAATTATCTTCATGAAAATAAAATTAAATACAAATTGCAATATTTCCATATTTATTGTTTTACATTAAAATATAATAAAATAAGTAATACCTTTGAACTTCTTTATTAATAGGAAGCTTATTTACATTTTCTGCCTTTTTTATTCTTTTGTTTGCTTTATTTTGTTCTGTAGAATATATGTCTATTTTCTATCTGGAATCTCAGAAGTAGCAACAGAAGGGAGGGATAGTCAGTGCCAAAATCTATATAAACCCCTTCTCACTAAGAGTAATCTTCCATCAGATACCTGCATGCAGAAAAGGAAGAAAGAGGATAGGTTTTTCCTGAGATTCTTTTTGAATCTAACCTAAGACTAGGGCATTCACAGTACAGAAGAAAAGAGAGGGAAACAGATGAAGGAGGGGAAAAAGAAAACGGAAAGAAAAGCTCTTTGAGCAGGAACACACTAGCTCTTTCTTCCTTAAAGCAATCCTTTCCAGCTCCTGACGACATGTCCTGCGCTTTTAGATATCATATGACTCTTTAGCTGGGCTCCTGTTAGAATGGGCCTGTTTTCCTTTAATTCTCTTTTCCCTGCTCCCTTCTGTGTTTCTGCCTATGTGTAATCTTTGCTTTCCTTTACTTTTTTATGTGCTTCACATAAAGACAAAACAATTTCATTCCCTAATTTGATTTAAGTTAAACTGCCCAAATTTAGTTCATATAGGTGTGGGCTTACATTGCCTTTTCTTAAGTGTACATATTCATATGTATGCATATTCTTTTTGACATTCCTCCTTTGCAACAGTGTTGCAGGAGTCATCATTGCTAATGTGAGATATAATCCTAGAATTTATATTAATATATAAATTAGATTTGCATAGTCATTTATACCTGTGTAAAATTTATATCACCTTACTTTGAAAATTAACTTCCAAAGGTTTGTGATCTGTATGTATCCAAGTGGATTATAGTGGAAGTTCAGCCAGAACTAAAGTCCTGCTGAGGGGAAAAAAACTTATAATATTACTTAAAGTAAGATGAAAAATGTATGGATTTTTTAGCATTTTGAAATATATTTATTCCCATGGGTAGAAAAAAAGGTATGTGAATGTTTCTAATCACAGGTCTTAGGAAGTTCAATACTTTAGGAAAGTAAAATGTTTCTAATCTTTATTTCTCCCTTGCTGAACTTCCCAGAAAAGTTTTTAAGTTAGTTTTTGCCATGATAAGGTATATTTAGAGATTATAAATTTGATTTACTACATCAGTTTTTATGTTGGACTTGCCTTATTATTTCATATAATGTAACATGTAATTCCAGGAAATCCAAATATTGATAAAGTTACCATTTGGAATGCTGTCACTGAAAACATTTTGTGCTTCTGTTTCCTATGCATATTTACTTGAAAGTTATACGACCAACCAGTCTTTTATATAAAATTGTACAGAATTGGGATATATGAGAAACCTGTATAATAATCAGAAAACTGTATAACAAATCACAGAATATATATCTTCTTTAACAAATACTATTTTCCATGCTGTCTTCTAAAATTGTTTTTTGCATGAAGCTCCTTCAAATCCAACTTGTTACTGTATATGTGTACTATATACAATCTATATATATTTGAGAAAACAAATACTTAGTTGTCTAGAGTTAATTTCCCCCCAAAATTAAAAGATCCCATGTTCCATTTTGAGTCAAGAGATCTATTTTAATTTTGTGAGCCAAATTGGATATGTATCATCTGTGTCTCATCAATCATTTATATACTGGCTTTTATTAACTCTGTTTCCATTAACACTACTAGTTTAAAATTCTGAGATCGTCCTTTTTTTATAACTTCTTTTTCTGATTTTCCCCAAATAATAAAATTAGAACACTTGCAGGAATATATATATATATAATATCGGAAAAGGTGTTGTGAAACCTGCATTTCAAATTTCCTTTAGATATATTTATTAGGTATCCTTATTCAGCTTCCACAGTCTCCGTTCTTAAACAAATAGTAATGTATAAGCTGTGAAGTAAGAAAATATAAGAGAAGCATCTTAATGCTGCTTATTTGTTTTAACAAAAAATAAATCCAGTGTTGACCCATTATAGTATCATACTTCATATCCTGGAAAAGCAGACTTTTCTTCAGAAATTATGACCCCTTGTAATAATTTTAAGCCATTTTCAAATATTTCTTTTCTTCCCTCTTGACCTATTCTCTGCCATATAAATATGACTGTAGAAACTCTGTAATTAAATACAAAGATTTGGTTTGGTTTTGCATTAAAGCTTCATTTCATATCGACATATCAATTCTTTTTTTTCCTGCTTAGAAAAAATGATTTTGAAGTAAGCACAATACATGGTGTACATATTATGTGTTTTTATATGTACCATAATTACATTATTCATTGATTTATCTGCCTATATATGTCAAGGCTGTGAGTGTGACTAGTCTACACTATTCAGCATGTAAATACATATTTGTGACATTTTTTTCATAAGCAAGGATAGAAAGAAATTCTCTTCTGATTTTCTGAATTCCTAACAATTTGACAGTGATACCTGTTCAATGTATATGTTTACTCCTCAATTTATCTGATAATATTTCCTTGAAAAACTTCAGTTTGTCCTTTGGAAAGGTAAATATTTTCCTGTCCTACAATAAAGTGTTACTTTTATTGATTTGTCAATCAGTACAGAAATGAGAGTAAAATTACAATTGAGAGCTTTAACGATAGAAAGAAGTTCTATATGTTATGCGTAACAGAGTTTGTTTTGATTTTTAGTAATGAACATGGAAGTCTGTGATAAACTTTCCAAATATATATGGCTGGATTTTCGCCAAGTGGAAAACTAGCTTATGTTATATGTGTGTCATTGGTACACATCAGTGTAGCTTAAAGGCCAGTAGCAAGATAACTACTAAAAATATAATAGATTCTCCGTTAGCATGATAAGCATTAAAGTTTCACAGATTTATAATGAAATATTTTCCTGAAATATAATAGTTTCTATAGAAATAAAACATAGCGGTGATTCACTAGTGATAAGCCTTAATTGAGGCTTATCACAGGAAGCTTTGTAGTTTGGGTTCAGTTTTGCTGTTCTTAATATTACATAAGTAAAACATTTCTTCCTAGGAATCAGTGATTGTAAACTTATTCTTATTTACCTATACGTGGTTCCTTCAAACCAAGGCTTGTTTTTGCATAAGGTTATACTGTTAGAACTTTGTTTTCAGGTAATACTTACACACTAATATGTTCTCCTTTCTATTTAAGAATAATATATTGGACAAAATAATGTCAAAGGGGTATAGGTGTGATTTTATATTAAACTATAATTTTTCACAATTTTTAATTCATAATTCATTGCCTTTTTTAAAAGATCAGATATATTGTTTGAAAAATACTTGGTATGTCTTAACAATTTTACACTGGTTCATTTCAACACTGCCTTAAGTTTTGAGACTAATAAAAGTTCAGATTTAAATCTTACTATTCAACTTCTTTTTGTGTTGTACGGTATTATTGCCCATTATTTTTCTTAGCCTTTTTTCCCCCATAAGTTACGGAATACAATTTTTATATTACAGCTGAGATGTGAAAGGGAATATACCCTCTATTGTTCTCAGTGAAATTTTGAATTGAACTGGGTCCTTCTATTAAGAATTCTCTTGGCATACCTGAAAGACTCGTTTTATATTCTGCCAGTCTTTTAAAGTTCTGACCATATTATGAGTAGCAAAGGAACTAGTCTATTAATGCAGTCTTTTCATTACTCTAAATAATAAAATTTCTCTGTGATCTGTTAATCTCTACCACGTATCCCAGAAAGCATACAGATGTAGCGTGAGAAACAGTTTCTTCTCCTTTCCTGCAGCAAATAAGTTCTATAATTATTTTTCTGGCCAGAGAATCAGGATGTACCAGAGAAAATTATGTGTGTTTAGAAAGTTGCCAAAAGCTTTGCCTGGGAGGGGATCAGCTGTTGTTTTTCTTTAAAAAGAAATTAAGTACTTTCTGAGTCCTAAACATATTCTTAGCGTTACAGAGTTCATACAGCAATCTTAAATATGACAACGTTTTAAGGATGTAACAAGCAAAATAGGACAAATTCTATTCATTTTATCCTCCAGACACTCATTTTTCCCCTGAAATAATAGTGGGATACATGAAGGTTTTTCTTTAAAAAAAAGTTGCATTTTACTTTTACTTTACTTTTTACTTCAACTTTCTCACTGATTGGAATCCCTTTTTCTTCTTCCTTTTATACATTCCTTTTATATCCTAGGTTCTAAATATATGTAAATATCTGCATCATTCTCTAAGAATTTTGTTACATGATAATTAATAGTTTCAAATTATGAAGTGCACTTTAAAATTATGAAACTTAAGGAAAAACTATATATTATTAACTTAATTCCATACATTAAAAAAAAATCAAATAGATAAACTATTTAAAAATATCTAAGCTAAAAATACGCATAACAAGCTACTATCAAAATGGCTACATTTCATTGAAGAACACAAGTATAGGAGAACCTGAATGAGGATGCACATTTAGAGTTAAGAACTTTAACCCATCATATCTTGTTGAATCAACCTGGCCATTGTTGGGGAATGTTGGGAGCTGTAGTTCAGTAATATCAACTACAGATTCAGAATACTTGATAGAACCATCATTTTAAAAAAAAAAAAACTTCAACACTCTTCAAACAATTCTATAATAATTAGTGATGTTGACTTTTATAATAATCTCAAATCTGAATCTTGAATGAGAACTTTAATCCATCCTATCTTATTGAATCAATTTGGCCATTGGTAGGGAATTTTGGGAGTAGTAGTTCAGTAACTTCAACTACAGATTTAGAATACTTGATAGAATTGTCATTTTAAAAAAAACTTCCAACACCCTTCAAACAATTCTATAATAGTGATATTGACTTAATTTTTTTATTCATTGTATGATTTTGTTATTTGTATTACTTTTGAATTTTTTTAGTATTTAGTTGCTGGGAATTTATTTCTATTCCTTGAGAATTCTGACATCAGTTTTGTGATAACATTTCTGATTTTATTTCAATCAAATAAAAAACAGACATTTTTCTTGAGGAAATACTTGAATGAAGATATAAGTGAGTTACTAAAGATTAATGTAGAAAAGGCAAAATTGCCTAAAGCTGGTGTGCCTTTCATATGGTTATATTTCCCATAAAGAACACATTTTGTAGACTGGAGCACTTGTTAAAACCTATATTGTTGCAAGGTTCCTAGATAGCAGTTGTGTATTTGATTAGTGCCTTTTATCAGTCTGATAAGTTGCCTGCAGTCATTTCCATCAAATCAGGGTTTGGTTCAGGAGATTCAGGTTACAAAAATTTCCCATGTGGATTACTGCAGTGTGCTAGGTGTGGTTATCTTTAAAGATTGTTCAGAAATTGCATCTTAATTCAAAATTCTGCAGCCCACTAACGTATGTAGATGAGCCATAAGAGGCAAATTACTCTTTTCTTAACACACCTGCACTGATTGCCTGTTTGCTTTCTAGACCCATTTCTAAATGCTAGCAGAGACTTTTAAAGTATTGAACATCCTGCATATATTAGGTTGTGCCTTTTCCTTACTCTGTGTTCATGGTGTCACTAGTTCTGTAGGAAAGGCCTATTTTCTTTCTACCCTTCATAATCTATAAACTCTTGTTATAAATCTTTAATTGTGGAAGTGCATCAGGCTTTACTATTTTATCAACAACTAAGAAATAGGGTTTTTCCCCCAGAAAGTTCTCCTAGTTATACTCTGAAATAAAAGCATTGTTTAATAAAACCTTTCAATTCTGTTTTTGTTTAATTTGCTGTAGTATGTTTTTTTCCAAATATTTGTTTGTGATTGGCAATTTAGGTACTTCTGTACATTCTTTAGAATTATTAATAAATTTCCAGAGGTTGTCATATAAGTACTTAAGTAAATACATTCTATTTTACAGGTGAACAAGCATTGTCACACAGCTTTGTTGAGTCCATGTTGGCCAAGCTACATAAGAGCCAGAGCAGAATTTGCAGACATTCATCCTGAGCTCTTGTTCTAATTACAGGGCCCACATTGGTTCTTCAAATGTAAGTTGGAGTTACTTCATTTGTTATATTTTCTATTTGATTTCATGTATTTTTCTTTTTTTCATTTTATTATTTCAATATTTTAAACTTTGCTCTATTAAAAAGTTGGTCTTGAATTTACATGTGGATCAGCTGTTGTAACCACACATTTATTTGTCATGTATTTCATGTCATGTATTTATTTTAAACCCACCCCACAAGCCATTAATGCCTAATCATTCAGAAATATGGTATATAGAAATGCTTGTTTTGCAGATGGTGAAGATACTGCCATTTATCTGTGCTTAAGTGTTGAGAAGATCAATTGGCAGAGATACAACCCTAATCCAGACTCTCTTCAAGGGGAAAAAATCTATTTAAAACTGTGGCTTTCATCCTCATATTATCAATATTTATGCTATACATGTACAAACATTAGTAATATATTTTGTATGTTTGAAAACCCAAAATTCTTTTGTGGTAAAATATTTCAGTACATAAGATTTGATCTAAATTAATACTAGCAGTGGCTGGCTTCACAGAATATACATAATGGCTTTTCTTACAGAATAATTTTATGAAAATATTAATGGTGGTGTTCTTAGATTACATTTAACAAAAATAAATTATTTATTTTTTATATTTTAAAGTTACATGTGAGTTTCTCTCCCAACAGAATTTATTAGGTATTTTCTGATTCTAGAAAATAAAATGGCTTCAATTCATTTTGAAATTTTCCCTTACTGAGAAATCATTTTTCTATAATGGTATAGAAAATGAAAATATTTTTATTACTTTTTTACACAAATCATGTTGTAATTGCATAGTTTACACAATTAATGTAAAACAGTAATTACAATGATTGCATCCTGAACAAAATAAATGTGTATACTCTGGAGATTAGAATTAAACTGGATTTTTAAATCATCTAATCTAATGTCTTCCTCAGTGCAGGAAATCCAGAACTAAAACATATTGTATGATGTTGAGAAAGCATATTAATGGTTTGCTAGAAAACCTCCAGCAAAGCTGAATCTACCTTCTTCCCCCATCTTTTGTTAAACTGCTCTTGTCATGAAGCAATTTTTTCTACTGTTTAGTCAAAATCTATCCTTCTGTAACATAGACCTAGACTAATTCAGGAAAAGGTCCTTGCCCTCTTCTTGTAGCAGTCTGTTATTTTCTAGGCTACTGTTTTTAGATGAATTTCCTTCAAAGGGAAAATAGAAGATAGCTGTTAAAATTGACTAGCTACGTTTAAATGTCTCCTTTTTTTATTGAATGAGGTATCTCTTATGTAATTTTAGTACATATTTTCTAACAAAAATGTTTACAAAGTTGAAGGCCCGTGAGATCTCTGCTTGTACTTTTTAAAAAGATGTGAAAGAAAAGGAACATTTTACTTTAAAGGTCTGCAATATGAATCCACATTCATTAATGCACAGCAAGCAATAGATAAAGAAGGTACATGTAATCAATCTTATCCAAGAACAACATGTACCATCTTGTCTTAACTCTACATTTTTGTCTGCACCTGCTGAAAAATTGCATTTCTTGTTTTGCTCATTTCCTCCTTACTGTTTTTTTTCTAAGTAGTTTGAAAACGAATAGATCCAACAAAGAGGAAATCCAAGCTAATTATATATTAATCATAGTGTCATCAAGACATTCCTAACTCTTCATACATTTCTAACACTAGAGCAGAATTGGTGCAAAATCAAAGCAAAATCTGGAAGTATCCAGGATCAGACTAGCAAAGAATAAACAGGAACTTGTAATTTCTATGTCCTGGAAGGTATTATACTATTGCTGCATCCTGAAATTCATATTGGTCTTCTTTATAATTGCAAAAAACACTGGTAGATTATATTATGATATTTATAGTAAACTTTCCTTCCTTCCTTCCTTCCTTCCTTCCTTCCTTCCTTCCTTCCTTCCTTCCTTCCTTCCTTCCTTCCTTCCCATTTGAGAGTTCTACTATAGCAATTTACTTCATTGCTTCCTATTGTAACATTCTGCTTTTGATTTTTTTTTAAATGATTAGCAGAGAATGATCAAGTGATAATTTAACTTGTTAAACTCATTGGTTTGGAGTCTAAGATAGGAAGTAGCAACTTCTGTCTCTCTTTCAGTATTCAACTGAACAACTCATCCTTTATGCTTCTATCCTTCATTTAGGAGGACCCAATTACTAGCCACATTAAACTGAGATCAATGTAGAAGAAGAATAGATAATAAACTTTCCATGATGAACTTACTTACTAGTTTAAATTAGGATCTAAAGAAATTAAAATGTGATTTTGTATGCAATAAGAACATTAATTTCAGATGGCCATGTATACATATCCCTAAACCAGAATTCAGGTTAAAAGATGCCATTTGCCAATCAGTCATACAGGAACTAGGGAGTGGAGGTTTGGGGGTGGGTTGTTTAATAAGTTTTATTATAGGGTGTATTTTTTTAAAAAAGATTTTAATTCTGTGTCTCCTGAAGTCACTTTCAGTGTGAGTTGGGTGACTATATAAATCTGCTAAATAAATAAACAAGCAAACAAATATTAAAAGACAGGTGTTGATATTCACATTTAAGTAAAGATTAAGATATATACCATATTATGAAAGAGCAAGTGTGGTTCACCATCTTTCCATAAAGTTGAATAGTTTGAAGCTGTTAGTAATAATTTAATTAAAAATAAGTTCATTAAAGTAATTGGACTAACCCAGAAATTGTAAAAAAATGTTTATGAGTATATTTGCTACTTCTGATGTTTCTGGTAGGTAGCTGAATCATCCTGATGGCATGCAACAGGAACCAGCTGTTGAGAATATTAAAATGCAAGCATTTATTCCTCTAGAGAGACAGTAACATCTGCAAAGTTTTCCTGTCTTGATAATTCCACAGAGCATTCCCTAGTAGTTTTAACTTTTTTCATCTTTCTGCAATTGCTTTGGATCTCTTTTTGTTTCATAATATGTCAAGGAATATTACACTATGTGATTGTTACTGAGATTAAAAATAAAATTAGTTTAGGAAGAGTTATAATTTTAAATATGGGAGATAGAGTACATTATTGGTGTAGAAAGGAAATGAGTGATTCTGTATGACATAAATCATTTTTGCTACTGGTATGTAGTATATTAATGATGATAGAATGAAGAAACAGGCGCTAACAGGTAATTCCACAGATTCCATTTCTGCAATATTAGTGTGAATAATGTTAAATTTTTCTAAAAAGTTGTATCCCATTTCTGTGCCTTTTCTTAATTTACCTTTACTTATTCAAACTAATATCCTGGTCTTTGATTAATTCTCTTCTAATTACTTCTGGGTTTAAAATTTTCTACAATATAGCTATATAGACCATCTACAGTTAAAATAAAATACAAATGGAACAAGTTCATAGCATCTAATTCAAATTTCATTGCTTGCAATGGGGCTTAGGTTCAATAATTTAACTAAGCTGGACTGTTGTGAAAAAAAATGCTAAAATGTGTATGTAGTGTATGTGTATGTGTATGTGTATACAGACATAAACACAATATTTAAATACCAGGAGAATTGCTTGAATGTAATGTATGTAGAACTACCAAAAATCCAGTCCGATTTATTAGTTAAGGCACCTGGTTAGAAACTGGGAGACAGTGAGTTATAGACTGCCTTAGGCAGAAAGCTAGTTGGGTGGCCTTGGCGTAGTCATTTTCTCTCAAGCCAGAAATGGCAAACCATTTTCAAAATCTTGCCAAGAAAACTGCAGAGATTTGTCCAGGCAGTCACTAGGAGACTCAAAGACAAACACACACACTAAAAAAGAACTATGAGGGATAAGAAACATTGATAGAATTGGAATGTTAAGAGGCAATACAGTTTATTAAGTACAGGCCCACAAATCTGACCTAAAAAGAGGCTGTGAACCAATTCAGGACTATGAAATAAAAATATTTATTTTTATTTCTTAGATTTCTATTTCATCTTTTGTTCATAATATTAGTATAACATAGATAGCATTCCATCCTCCAGTTTTTTCCTACAACTATATTTAGGAATAGTTAAGCTGAAAAAGAGGATGGACTTAAACATGGAAACTCCCAATCCCAGTCTAATATCTTAAATACTACCGTACACCTACACTGCATTTTTAAATACCACACTTATACATAGTAGATATTCTTAATCCATGTCAGTTCTTGGTCCATAGTAGGCGGTATGATGTGATTTTGTTTACTGCTATAATTGACTTTTTCCAAGCCTGGACATTATACTATTCTCTGCAATATATTCATTGTCAATGTACAATGAAAAATATACTGACTAGTAGACACAAGACCCATTACTTGCTTGGTACCATGAAACTTACTTTATAAAGTATCAAGCTGTTGAGGCCAGCTAAAAGTCTTATATCATCCATGTAAGACTTTCAGCTGGCCTCAGTAGCTTGATACTTTATAAGGTAAGTTTCATGGTACCAAGCAAGTAATGGGTCTTGTGTCTACTAGTCAGTATATTTTACATTTAATTACATCAGCCATGTAATCAACTGCTTCTCATGTCAGGGTTCTGCTTTGGATTTCCATTTTTATTTCCTTTTGCATTTGGATTAGAGTTGGCTATTTTAAACAGAGAACTTCTGAACTGTTTACTTTGCTGTATTTAACTCTTTGCATGGCCAGTCCTGATTTTATATTTTATTATCTATACAGACTTTATAATCTATAGAGACCTAGAATCACAAAGGAAGGAAAAAAATAATCTAATTATACAATATTGAAGGCATTGTAGCAGTCTGTCTTTATCCAATCTGGGTTGGTCACTGGGACCAGAGTTTAGTCTTCCGAGTTTTTGGACTCGTGATGCAGCCCATCCTCAGGAAACTTTTCTCTACCGGAATGTAGAGACAGGTTTTCTGAAAACTTCTCTCTACATTCCACACATTCTGGTAGAGGGAAGTTCCTTGAGGATGGACTTCAGCAAGAGTCCAAAAGCTCGAAAGATTAAACCTCTGGTCCCGGTGACCAACGCAGATTGGATCCTGCAACATTATCCTGGGACATGTATATTTGCTTTCATTCATAAAACTGTCTTTAATACAAAATTGTACAGACAACCACATATTTCAACTGTTTATATAACAACGCATTGGCTAGTAGTTAATTACCTACTGTTTTATAATACATGAATATGTCATAAATTAATGTTATTGTACTTCTCACTTATGCTGCTTTTCACCAATTAAATGTCCAGTACAATTTATGTATACACCATTATATCCTTAAGAATCACACCCTGCTTTTTATTTGGAGTAAATGTTTTGCATAACTAAAAAGCAAAGCAGTTGCCATGTAAACAGCATAATTCCCATTTACAGGAAATTCATGCTTGATTCTACCTTGGATTATTCATAGGCTTCATACTATATGCATTTTACTGTGCAACAACCTGATAGGATGTCAAACATTCATGGTTTTGACAGCATGTTAAATATACAAAGGTAGAGTGCTCTATTGCAAAGTTTATTGATAGTCTCTCTCAGAATTTAATAGACTAGAGAAAGTTCTTGTAGAATAAGTTGTTTCTAACTAGCAGACAGTTTAATGTCATTTTTTATATCCGCAAGGAATTCAATAAATAAAGTTAATATGTTGGATCTAATGTTTTAAAAGGGGTGATTTAAATATATGGTCACCTTAGAAATGTATTTATTAGGGAATTGCTCTTATATGCATGCATACATATAAACATATACTCTTGTTTAAAAAAAAACCAGAAATCTAATAGAATAACCTTGGAGATCTTCTAGTCCAAGTCCCTGCTCAAGCAGAAGACCTTACCATTTCAATATATGATTGTCCAATCTCTACTTAAAAACTTCTGAAGGCAAGCCGTTCCACTGATTAATTGTTCTAATGGTCAGAAAATTTCTCCTTAGTTCTAGGTTGGTTCATCCATTGAGTCTTCTTCTGTCTTCAGATGCTTTGGAGAATAGGTTGACCCCTTCTTCTTTATCTCCTTAGATATTGGAACACTGCAATCATGTCACTCCGATTCCTTCCTTTCATTTCTTTTCAAATATCTTCTCTTGGTTCCTATTACTATGAAACATTTATGCTGAGAAAATAAGATAGGGAAAGCATGTAGAGCATGGATTCTGGAATTCTTTCACACAGCAGTTGGCATAAAAATATATGGTGGGGTTTTTTTTTGTATAACAGGTAACGTTTGTGGGGGGGGTATTTCTGTTCTCCCTTTGTTGTGGCACCCATATGGGCGTATAGGTGTATTAGGAAGCACATGGCAGACTTTATGTATAGGTGTATTAGGAAGCATATGACAGACTTTAAGTGATGGGACAATGAGGGACAGGGCTCAGACAGAACATTGCCAATAGTCTGAGCTGCTACCTAGCTTCCTCTCTCATAGGAATGCACTGAGGTTTTTTCCCCTGAATATTTTTCTCTGTAAATCCTGGGCTGATCTCAATCTGGGCTTTTTTTTTTTTTTTTTTGCTATCTTCCACAGATCTATTTTTGTCTTGTCCTTTCTTTTAGTTTTCAGATACATTCTCTTGGGTTGAAAAGAATAAAAATTAGATGTGATTAGATGTGATTTTTATTAGGGAGTATGGATATGGGTAGAATATGGGATATTTTAGGAAAGACAGTAGATGAGAAATAGACTCTGCAGAAGAGAAAGAAAATTGACCTGTACCTATAGACATATTTAAGGAATTTATGTTTTGTTACCACATTTCAGCTATCTCAATTTCAGATGAGATCAGTGCAAAGAAGTTACTCTTTCCTTGTATGCATTGATATCAGCAATTTTCTATAGTAGTGTCAATATCCATAATAATCAGATTCAGTATGTTTTATGAATGAAACATTATCCCTACACATTTTCTTCTCCAGATCGGAATGTTAAACAAGATGCTGCACATATTTTTAAGCATTCAAAGATCTGTGCCTACATTGACTGCAAGAGTCTAATTTTATTTCATTTTAGTTCTTCATTCTCACTGAATCTCTTATTGCTATGAACTATGTAATTATACAGTCCATAGGCTACCATATTCAATTTGATTATTTTCCGTATCCAGAAAAAATATCTCTTGTTTTGGTGTTGAGCAGATAGTTAAATCTCCAAATTTTCATTATGGTTGACACTATAGAGTGAGCATTGAGCAAGTGACATCAACATACATTCTCAGAGAGCAAAGGGGTGATGCATTAGTAACATAGCATAGGCATGGATTCATGGATTACTAGCATTATAAGCTTGGGAAAAAAACAGCCTTTTCAGCACTAAAAGGAGTAATAAAATTAATAAATATTTTAGACTGAATCCAGGCATTATTCATTACTTATTTTGAGGGAGTGTATTTTCTTTCAATAAGTCCAGTCCCATAAATGCATAGAATATATCCTTATTCTATTTTAGTTGTTCTTTAGCTGTCTGTTCTGAAGAAAAAAACATCAGAGTGCCAGTATACCTGCATAAACAACTCATCCTATATTTATGTATATGTACAGTTCGTAGAAAAAAAAAGGCTTCTGAAATCATACAAGAATTTTTTTGATGTTTTGGACTTCAACTCCTATCAGACTGAAGAAGCCAAGGAATTGTTGGAGTTCTAATCTGAAATATCAGGAAGGCAACAGATTTCTTATCCCTGCTTTCTGCAAGTATTAGTGAGATTTTATTTTTTTTCTCTCCTGTCCCCTAAATTCTGTTTTAGGAGCTAAGGATCATTGTGTTCTTTGTAGCATTAGATGGAATCATACCTAACATTTGCTTGTAATGTTTGGTAGTTAATCCATATCCATAGTAGCAACTTCAATTAATTGTGATTCTCTAGGTTAGTTCGGTATTCTTTCTTACCTTCAGTCAACATAAAATTTCAGTATTTAGAGATGAACATTATTTCTCATATATACGAAGCTACACTGAAAAAATAAGGTGCAGTTACAAGTATAAATGAAGGCATAGCTCAAAACTACAATGATAAGTTTTATTCTAAAGGAGAAGGGAGTAAAAAGTTGCCAGTGCAGCAAGTGAACTGCTATTGAGCTATGACCCTATTGTCTAATTTCCATCCACCTGTTTGCAAATGAATGAAACAGAGTGAATTGATTTGGCATAGGGTCAAAAGATATTTTAAACTTTGAAGTTCTTTTTTGTTGTCTTTGCTTGCATTTGAGAAGTCAGGGAACCTACTTTAGATATGCATTTTAAATTAAATTATATGTAATAGACATACATTGGTAAACATTTTTTCTATTTTTTATTTTGGTTTTATAAACAATGGCATTACAATACTGATGCAATATCAAAAGCATGCCTTTTGAAGCTACGAAGATTTTTTTTTGTTAAATTTGCACTCTTTTCTCCAGGGATATCAGGTGTTTTACCTCAGAACAGTCTTGCTATTCTCTATCTGTATCTTTTCCCCTGTATTAACATTTCATATAAAGATAATTTGTTAAATGAATCAACAAAATGTGTTATGTGGAAAAATATTCTGAAATTTTGTTAGATCAATTCATGGATTAGCTTCTCAGTCAGTAGTACAAATTAGTAAGATTGTATTGCATATCTGGATTTTATGCAGTATATTATCCTAATGGAAATAACAGTATCTGAAGCACATTTGTGAAAACTAGAGACAGAACAGATAATTCAAAGGATTATTTTGTGATGAGCTTCTATTATTCTAGTCAGTGTTTTCTCAAATTATATTTTAATATAAAAGGTCATACACTTTCTTAAAGATCTTAAGCTGAGCCATGTACTATTGCCAATAACAGAATAAGTTTCCAAATAAAGTAAATGGGGTAACAGAATTGAGTGACATGTGGTAGGCATGTTAGAAAAGTAAACTGTGTGGCACACACCTGCTTTTTGGCTGTGCTGTACCACAAGTTAGCATTTTGGATGAGCAGTTTCCGTTCTGTTGTTTTCTCTCAACACATGGTGTTCAAAACAGTTAAAAAGAAAACCGTGCCCATTTGTTCATCTCAGAAGCTTGCAATTTCTGAAAATTCTGCCAGATTTTATACGTGTGTGTGTGTGTGTGTGTGTGTGTGTGTATATATATATAT
>QLTV01002927.1:2216175-2248026 GCA_003457575.1 Thermophis baileyi | reverse complement strand
AGGAGAAGAGAAAAGAGAGGAAGGGGAAGAAGAGAGAGAAAAAGAGGAGGAGAGAGAGAGAGAGAGAGAGAGAGAGAGAGAGAGAGAGAGAGAGAGAGAGAGAGAGAGATCTCATATATGCATTTTTAGCTGATATTTATATAGAGATAGATAAAAGTTGTATTTTCAAATGCAAGGGTAATGCCATAAGAAAGCAACTGAAATTAATTCAAAGCAATTACCAGAAAGTACATATCTTTTGGAAATAGAGGTGTTGTTCATTGTGTATATACACATTAAAATATATAGCTAAACTATAGAAAGTATCTAACAATGCATTTACAGTTGATCAACAAAACGCATTTTAGTTTCTCAGTAACTTGAAAACTTTATAGCCATTGATAGATTTTGGGTACCAATTACTCTTTCATTTTGTGACATTAGTAAAGATGTGCTATGGCTCTAATGCATGACATTTTTCTAGAAGCTAAAAGAATCGAAGTCTTAAGGTCAGAGAAGGTATCCTGTCATCTCTAATTTGTACAGCTGCAAGTATAAAATAATGCTACTAAATTAAATATTAACAAATTTGAACAAAGCAATTCAAGTGAGATTTATTTAATATAATAAATAAATTTAACTGAGATCAAATAATATATCTTATGATGTATTTTTTTGATTCTTCAAGCAAGCTAATATACAAAGCTGATGATTTTGTAATTTGAAGGAATAATTTCCTCACCAAATCTAAATTGATGTTCACTATCATTGACAACACCCTATCTTGGTGCATTATTATCTGGAAAATGTAGCTTTATTCAAAAACACAGAGTTCAATCCAATATTTAATATTTCCCAAAAAGTATTGGTACCCTTCTATGTTTTCCCAAAGAATCTCAATTTACCATGAAATAAGTTGAAACTGATATAAGTAGGTGGCATCCATCATTCTTTATTCCATATAGCACACATTGCTTTTGACATATGATTTAACATATTGTAAATAATAAAACCAATGTAAATGATGTAGACATAATTATTGGTACCACATGGAAATTAAAAGACGGCATTAAGTCCATGCCATTTTCATTTGTTTTATTATTTACAAGAATATGTTGTCACACATCGAAAGCAAAGTGTCTGCTCTATGGACTATAGAATAAAAAATGGGTGTCATTTACTTGTCTCAGTTTCCACTTATTTCACAGAAAAGCAAATCCTGGAGAAGGCTCATCTGACATGTATCACCAAGACATGGCTGGGATTCCTATCTCGGAAATGTTCCCAGCTGATATCGAGGGTGACAGCAGCCTAGACTATAGGTAGGGGAGGTGGTGCGGCTGTTGCTATTGGAGCAGAGCATTTCTGATTGTTACTAGGAGAGTCACTCCACAATTATCCCCCTGTGAGACTCTTTTTCGTAGGGTGAGCTCTACCGATCAGTTGATACCAGCCTCCCTCTTCTTAGCCTGCAGGGTTGGTGGTGGAGTTTCCAGACTTATGGTTCTGGGGGGGTTTCAACTTGCCTTCCCTTGGAATGGAATTGGAGGTAGCTTTGGAATTCATGGAAACCATGACTTCCACGAGTCTGTCCAAAATAATTCATGGCCTGACTGAGGGTAGTGGTCACATGCCAGCTTTGTTGTTTTTGTCAAGGTGGTGCCTTTGCAATCTGGATTTGATGGACCTATTTTTGGTCCGATCACGATCTGGTGGTTATCAGCTTTTCTAGCGCTGCACACTTTTGCAGGAAGGCGGAATGGAGCAGGTCACCCTCAATGACTGATGCACTCAGTGGGTTTCAGGGAAGCTGAGGATTATAACTGAAGATCTGCATAATCCTGCTGAGATTCTACTTGTCATCTGGAATAAATAGGATTGCTGCCACATGCCCTCTGCTGACCCGTGGATCTCATATTGCCACATGGTATATGGAGGGATTGAGAGAGATAAAACAGATAAGAGATGTCTAGAATGCCACTGGCAGAAGATGAAAATGTTGGTTAGGGCTGCTATTAAAGTCTATCTTGTGACAATTCATGTGGTGAAGCAGAATTATTTCTGTGCACAAATTGCATCTGTAAATAATCACCCTAAAGTCATCTTTAAGGTGACCCAAGTTCCTCTGGTAAGGAGGTCTAAGTTCTATCTTCAGGGGCATGCTGAGGAATTTGCTGATTTTCTGACAGATAAAGTAATTCAGATTCATTTCCAATCAGATATCAGTGTGGACACTGGTCCAGGGAAAATGCCTAAGGTAGGTCCTTTCCCAGTTATCTGGAAACAGTTTGACCCTATTGCTCCTGAGGTAGTAGACAGGATTTTAGGGAATGTGAGCTTGGCCACCTGTATTTTAGACCAGTGTCCCCCATGGCTGGTAAAATCCTCTGGAGTGTGTGTGTGATATGTTAGTGATTACTAGAGGTGATAAATGCTTCTTTAGATGAGAGGGTATAGTCCCAGCCCTTCAAGGAGGCTATGGTTCACCCCCTCCTTAAGAACCCATTATTAGGTCCCACCTAATGGACAATTTTTATCCTGTTACCAACCTTTGCTTTCTGGGAAGGGGTCATGCTGCAATATCAGAGGATCCAGAACAGATTATCTGCCTGTTTCAGTTGGGATTCAGGCCTGGATATGGGATATTCACACTTTTTGATGATCTTTGGTGATAGCAGTATGGGGATAGTGCATCTATCATTGCTTTACTTGACCTCTCCATGTTTTAAGTAATGTCAACAATGGTATCTTTCTGGAAAGGGCCTGGGATTTGGAAATACCATGTTGTCCTGGTTCACTTCCTTCTACCAAGGCTGTTTTCAATTGGTGTTGATTGGGAGCAAGAGGTTCGACTTTTGACCCTTACTTTGTGAGACCTCACAGGGATCAGTTGGTGCTGCAGTGATCTTTCTGTTCCTGTTTAACATATATATGATACTGCTGGGTGAGATCATCCATCACCATGGAGTGAGGATATCACCAGTATGCTGATAATACTTTGTTTGTTTATTTAATTTGTTTACCTCCCATCTTGTGAGTTGTACATCTCTGCCTGTCATGAGTTAAGCAATGTTCCATGAGTTACCGCCCTTTCTTCATGCCTGGAGGCTATTGAGGTCCTGATGGGGATAACAGGCTAAAACTGAACCCTGGCAAAATGGAGTGGCTTTGGTTCTTGGTTACCAATTTGCTTCCAGGTACAAGTTATGATACTGGTTATCACCTGTTAAAGTCCTACATAACTTTAACAGGTTATTTGAAGGATCACATCTTTATGGCCCAGAGGCTCAGAGCAAAAAGGCAAGGTATGTCACGGCTCCCATCTATTAGGGAAGTACATCTAGTGAAATCAAGGAAAAGGGCTTTCTTTGTGATGGCTCCCTCTGTTTGGAACACCATAGATAAGATTTGGCCCCACCTTGATACATTTTTGGAAGGCCCTGAAGGTATGATTCTGAAGATTTGGCCCTAGGTTGATACAGAGCCAATCGGGTAGCTCATGTGATTGTGAGAACTGGGAGAGGATGGGTTTATGGATTCTTATATTGTGATATTTTAATGTTGTGAACCACCCAAGTCACCGTATATAAATTTAATGTATAAATTGGGATTGGTGAAAAGTGGCAGGGACCAGTATTTTTGGTTGCATCTGTACAAATGTGAAGGGATTCAATCTGTGAGGCATCCATAATTCGGTTATCTAGACCTGGAATTTATACCCCCAGATGCACTATATGGAACTAGCAGTAGAGGAAGGAACTACTTATTCCCTAGTGGGCATAGGAGGTACTCTATATTTGCTTTACTCTATATTTAGGTAGTAAAAAGATACACACACACACACACACACACACACACACACACACACACACACACGGAATATAAGTTAAATTTCAAGCTGATATAACCCTGGTTCTGCTAGTTATTCTGTTGACATGATAAATGTATAATTTTTAAGGTATGTGCTTTTTTCTGTGAATGTTGAAAATTCTTTATGTCTAACCCTTTCTGGAATTGTTTTTAGAGGCAGTCATAAATGATTACTGTCGAATAAATAAGAATTAAGACATTTGTACAAATATAAATAGCTCTACAATTATCTAAGGAAATTGAATTATTTTATGTAAGTCTGTAATGCAACCAGCATTAAATACATAGTGTGTGATAACAGAAGTCTGTTTGGTTATTCTTGCTAGGAATCAAGACAAATTCTTTATTTTGTAAAGATTGGCAAGGATACACATAACATGGGATTTGCCAATTTTTTTACAAAAATATGAACTAATGACCTGCAGCCACTTTTTGCCAGAATGTAATAATGAAATTACTAGAATAAGTCTAGAATAAGAAAAAACATTAGAAAAGCATTTTATAGTGAAAGACTAAATAAGAAATAATTTATCTAAAATATTAGGTTTGGCTTTTGAAAGAAAAAAATAAAGCCACTATGAATCCGAATTAAATTGGAAGTAAATGCATTTAATAATTAATTATCTACTAACTTAGTATTACCGGTATCTATTAAAAATGATTCTGATTTCTACTTTTTAGAAGAAATACTGGCATTCTAGAATGCCTGTTTGGACATTCATCATTTAAGTACTGGGGAAAGCTGCTTCCTTTTCAAGTCACCTATCTGCTAATGAAATTATGTATACTTTATTTTTCCCTGAAGAAACCTTTACCTGTACTCTATTAGACTGAGCAAAGTATAGGGATAACTTTGTGATGAGGTATCACCTGTTAGACCTTAGTGAAGTTTTCAGTCCCTCTTGCTTTTTCGCAAGTCCATAATTAGGCATTTGCTTTCTCTGAACATAATAGGATAGTGTTTCTTAAACTGTATTTCTTTCAGGACTGTTTCCAAATTTTTAAAATTATAGAGAGCTTTTGTTTATATGGGCTATATTGATCAATATATACCATATTAAAAATTAAAATTGATGCATTCGCTGTTGCTAGCACTTCCCATGATTGTTTGATGAGATTTTGTATTCTTTTTCAACATAGAGTGGCAAATAATTTTGATTTTGGGTACTTCCGAGAGGTCTTCCAATGATCCTAGAACAACACTAAGAAACTCTGTAATGGGATACTGTAGTAACAAGGTATTTGACTGTGTTAGAATCAACAGTATTATGATTTTAATTTTCGCATTCCCTCTATCTGGGTGAAAGAGTTTCAGATAGTAATACTGACACCATTTTCGAATGGGCTGATAGTCTGTAAAGTGGGATGAAGAGTGACAGAATAGGAAATTCTTCAAAATACACTTTTAAATAAATGGTTCCAGTTTCATCTCCTCATCAGGATTACTATGCCTAAGCAGGTGTATATTTAATTGTCCAATTTGTATGACCACCCATTCATCCCAAGAAATTATGGACAGCAAACAAAATAAAAACAAAGAATTCTATTAAAGCAAATCAATCACACAAACAAAACCCCTAATCTTACACACTGACCCCAACAGTATGTTAGTATGGGGTTACAGAATTGAAGAAGCAAAACATCTTCAAGGAAAAACAAAGTCCTGTTGCCTTTTGAAAAAGCACCTTTGAGACAACCATGACCCAGATGACTGAAAATCTCCATGGGCTGACCCCAACACTTAACTAGATTATAAAACCAACACTAGAATATTTAAGGAAAGTATTTTAATAAGAGTAATCAAGTTATAATTTGAAATAATAATTTCACTGCTGTGTGAAATGGAGAGTTCTACAGACCAAAGTTGGCATATAGTCATCTATAAACTCTCTGAGCAAACAATGAGAAACAGACAGAAAAACAGTGTCATAAAGACAGTTATAAAATTGCCGAAAATTGAGTGAGCAATACTGAATAAAAAATTTTTAAAAATCCCTCAAACTCTGTATTTTCCCTCCCAAGTTTATCTTACAGTTCCAGATCTCCCAGAGATTTTGGTTTCTGAGCCTGAAATAATAAATTTTTTGCCTGTTTCTCACAAGACCTCAGCCAAAATTCCCTGAGAAGAAACTTCTTGTCCCACTGAATCCCATTCTACTCTCTACCCTCCCATGTTTCACTGAATGGACTGTGGCTGTAATTTGAGACTGTTTTAAAGCCCATCAAGTAACCAGTACGGTACTCAAAATTATAAATTCTCTTAATTCACTGCACTATACATGTGAAACTTTTGACAGTTTAATAATATTCTGAATCCAGTAACTCATCGAGAATTAAGGTTGCTAATTCAGTTGAAGAATTGTAAACTTTTGAGTTGATCCATTCCTATATAGATTCAGAGTTTAATATCAGATTTTACAGTATCAGTTGCTAAGAGAAAAGCTCTTGGTGCATGTACTGTATGTATATGTTTATGTATAATTAGTTTATCATGTGTGCTAAAAGCTATATACATCCTTGATTAACTTGCCAATGTGGTTTTTCACAAAAACCTGTCAATTATCATTGGTACCATGCCAGTGATCGAGAATAAGGAATCATACACAATAATAAAGTTGACTGAGTTTAACCTGCTACTTGGCTGAGTTTAAGATACTACAAGACTTTGCTTGTTGCAACTATCTACATAATAATCTTTCCTGATGAATTTTTTTTTAAATGTATGGTTACGTCTAATGACTTACATTTGTGCTCTGGGTCTTTGTAGGTATCATTATATGAAAAGGAACAGGAATAAAATATTTCACTTGATTTCATCAGTTTGTTACTCCAAGCAAAGTTGAATATTAATTCTTCTTTTCCTTTCTGTTATCTATTAACTTAATTTTGCTTCCATGCAGGCCAAACCAAATACATGCAACTAATTGTACGTGTTCACATATTGTAAAATGAGAAATGCATTGTCAGGATATTCTATGGTGTATGTTTAATATGCATACCATAGCAACCAAACTCCAAATCCCAGGGAGCAATGGGATGATACATTAGTGTGATCACATGCCACTGGCATATAGACTTCGAACATAGTAAACCAGAGAAGTCACAGGTAAATTAGCCTTGTTGCTAGTCACCTGAGAAATTAACTGAGTATGGGTGACAAAACAGGCTTGAATTAATCAACTGATCACTGGTAGTTTTATCACAGGCATTAGATTTCTACAGATTGCTGGAATGTTATAACAAAACCATTTCTATTTTGATACATATAGTATTGACATGGATCTTATAATAGTCTCTATGATTCATACTTATGTGATTCACAGTTTGTGTGAGACTTCTTGGCAGAGGCTTGCCCCTAGCTTGAACTTTTAGTGAAGTTTTGACCTGTCTATTTCACTTCCTTTTTTACTGCTGCTGTAGTACTCTGGAACATGTTATTGGCTATTCACGTTTCTTTTTGTTATTTTTATTTTCTTTATTCTACTTTTTAAAATTTATTTCTTCCTCTATATTTTTCAGCATTTTGCTTTTTTGTTTTCTGCTATCTTTTTTCTTTCTGAGCATAGCTTAGTTCTTAAGAATGTAGTTTTTAAGGCTATGAAGACACTGTTTAGTATATTAGGTAGGATAGAAGGCTACCATTTCCTGCATACCCTATGTCTGATCATTCTTAGAAGAGAACATAAAATTAACTCTTGCCATGGTAGGGATGTTAGTAGGGATTTAGAAAGCAGACTCAGTATGACTGCTTCTTTAGATTAAAGGGACAGGAAATGCAGCCAGAAAACCTGCATGTGAACTAGTAAATCACACAATAAAAAAGAGGCATAAAGAGAAAGATCATCTTTGCAAAGAGATGACTTCATCTAAACCCAACCCATCTTTGCTTATCTCATTTCAACCTAATGTTGCTGTAGTTCACCTTTCTCCATTTTCCAAGTGTTTACATTTCCACCTGCTCTGATTGAGGTAGTCACAGATTATCCACTTCAAGAAATCAATTACATCTCTATGGAGATCCCTCTGGAATTCTGTAAGTTTCATCTTATAGAACCTATTTCTCTGCAGGGAGAATTCACATATGGTTATACATGCCAAGTTGGCCCGTTCTTCACAATTAAATTGTGAATCAGGGCAGATTTATTGGCATTCAAAAGTAGAAGCTGAAACCCAGGGCTATCAAGGATATAATAATCTGTTATAGAAGGTGAAGGCTGAATGCCAGACCTTGGGACTACTCTACTGTTCCATTTTCTATTATATCATCATCACTTCTCTCATTCGCAGCCGGGGTCCAGCAGCTCTGGGAGCCACCATGATTTTACCTTTCTGCTGTCTCTTCACTAACCAAGGACAAACACAGCTACCACATCGATAATAACAAAAAAAATACAAAAAATACAATGTGAGGCAGACACTAGAAGGGCATGCTATCTGACGTATAGGAAGAGAAACAGAATTAATTGCTGTACTCTACTGTACCCTAATCAGACCTCATTTTGGATTTTTGTATCCAGTTTTGAATACTACAATTCTGAAAGAACAGTGAAAAGTAAAAACAAGATTTGAAGAACTGAAAGTCAAACCCTACAAGGAATTGGTAAAGAATGTGGGTATGTTTAGCCTACAGAAAAAATGACTGAGGGAATATACTATCACTGTTTTCAAATCTGAAGGATGAAATTGTCAGTTGCCCCAAAAGGTAGGACTATACCCAGAGGATTAAAATTTCAACAAATGAAGTCCAGGCTAAACATCTGAAGGAATTGTCAACCAGTACTATAGACCGCCACACAAAGTGGTAAGTTCTTCTTAGCTAAATGTTTTCAAATATGGCCTCGATGGTCAGTTGTCAGAAAAGCTGTAATACATCCTGTAATAGAGGGTTGGACTAAAATAATATGTAAAGTCATTCTAACTATGATTCTGTGAGACTATCTGTTAAGTTAACTTCCATAGTGTATAGGTAGTTCTCAACTTACAACCACAATTGAGCCCAAAATTAGTGTTGCAAAGTTAGACAGTTGTTAAGTGAGCTTTGCCCATTTTTACAATCTTTCTTGTCACAGTTGTTAAGTGAATCACTGCAGATGTTACGTTAATAACACGGTTGTTGAGGGAATCTGGCTCCCCACTGACTTTGCTCATCAGAAGGTTGCAAAAGGTGATCACATGACCCCAGGACATTGTAACCGTTATAAATATGAACCACTTGCCAAGCATCTGAATTTTGATTACGTGATCATAGGGATGTGCAGTGGTCATTATAACTTCAAACGGTCACTAAATGAATTGTAAGTCAAGCACTACTTGTACTAATACAGCATACACATATACCCATACGCATATAAAGTAATATATAAATATCTATAGATGCACACAGACTAATCTATGATTTGCCATTTGGGAAGGAGGAAATCATCAATAGCACCTCCATTTGCATATACAATACATTGGCACCTTTCACGCCTAAAATTTGTTATATATAGGAATTCATTTTAAAACAATGTTGAATATACTTACTTTTCCAATTCTTAAGCTATGTCATGACCCACCAGAAAAAAATTTCAAATGTTTTTCCATTTTACTAACCACTAGCTCACTGTTGTAGCCTGGATTGAAGTTGTTTACAGCTTTGTGCTAAGTAGAAAGTTCAAATCAATTATTGTCCATTAAAGTTAGCTATAACTGATGGAATATCCCCAGAGGAGCACTGTAAATGTATCAAAACGTCTTCCCCCATTATAACAATGAGAAGGTATGGTGAATTACTTACCTTCTCTTTTACACTTAATGCTCTGAAGTGCTGCCAGGCAAAAAATGAAAAAAAAAACCTTATGTTTTTTATGAGAGGTCAATATAATAATTTTGTCCCAGAAATTCTGCCAGTTTGCATCTATGTTAGTTTTTATTCACAGATTAGGCAAAGTATAGAGGATGAAAATTCTTATTTAATATTTGGAAATGGATTCATAATTCAAATATATAGTGTGTATATATTTGATATATAAAGTTGAGACTTTATATTAGGGAAGTTTTAGATACCAGCAAATTGAATGACTCATGTGAACAGTGAAAACACACACACACACACACACACAGAGAGAGAGACAGAGAGAGAGAGAGAGAGAGAGAGAGAGAAAGAGAGAGAGAGAGAGAGAGAGAGAGAAAGAGAGAGTTTGCATAAAAATACAGATATGGTCACTAATTTTGAGCATGCTTCAACATCAAATATATTCTATAAAGCCAAAGTTTGTATAAACATGTAGTGAAGTCCTTATTGAATGTTCATTGCTTTACCAAAGAATTATAATGCATTTTAATTGTATTAAAAGTAGAACAAAACCAAGAGAACGATTGTGTTTTAAACATTTCTGTGTAATAATGTTTTCTATAGCAAAAGTATTTTGCCCTCTCAGAGATTAATAATTCTTTTCTATCCTGTGATCAGTGTGCAGCTTTTAAGAGACACTATAAAGCAAGGATGGGGAACCTGTGGTCTGTGGTATTTTTGAACTGCTATAATTATGGTTGGGTGGTTGACTAGCAATTCTGGAACTATAGCTCAGTAACATTGTCACAGATACTTTGACAATTTATAGTTCTTCAACTATGTAGCAAACTGTTTATTTTAACAATTAATTAAAATGCACAATAAGTGCAAAACTGCATTCTGGTCACTTTTCTACATTGTAAAGTGATTATGTCTCAAAATGCTACAAAACTCAACCAATATTATTATTATTTTTTTAAAAAATGTCTTCTGGAGCTGAAGTGCTCCTTTAAAATATATATTAAATTATTAATTGTAATAATGATTAGTATAACAAATATGTACTAAAAATGTAGTTGTAGTAAATTGCTGTAGCTTCTGAAAACGCTTATAAATAAATGTTTAATTGTTGTTTCTTTTGTTAGTACAGCTTACCAATACTCTTTTTCTTTTATACTTTTGGGGGTACAGAAGAATACTTGATGCTTCGTTTAAATTAAACAATAATTTCTGATAATTTCTGGTGAATCTTTGCTAAAAAAAAATTAAAAAACCCTCCCTTTAAGTTTAGCTTAGCAATAAAGACGTTAATATAGGACAGTGATGGCGAACCTTTTTTGGCTTGGGTGCCAAAAGGGTGTGTGCGTGCACGATAGTGTGCACGTGTGTGCCCACACCCATAATGCAATGAATAGAATAGAATAGAATTTTTTATTGGCCAAGTGTGATTGGACACACAAGGAATTTGTCTTGGTGCATATGCTCTCAGTGTACATAAAAGAAAAGATACGTTCGTCAAGAATCACAAGGTACAACACTTAATGATAGTCCGGGTACAAATAAGCAATCAAATCATAGTAGGAACCAGTCAATATAAATTGTAAGGCTACAAGCAACAAAGTTACAGTCATACAGTCATTTGTGGGAGGAGATGGGTGATGGGAACGATGAGAAGATTAATAGTAGTGCAGACTTAGTAAATAGTTTGACAGTGTTGAGGGAATTATTTGTTTAGCAATGCCCTCCCCCCGCGCATGTGCACAACCCCCGCTGCCCCCGTGCATGCACACAGGCCTCACTGAAGCCTCCGGACTTCCTGTAGGCCCATTGGGCTGTTTTTCGCTCTCCCCAGGGTTCAGGAAAACCTCCTGAAGCCTGGGGACGGCGAAAAATGGCCCAACGGGTCAATTGGAAGTTCGGAAGTGGAGCTGCCCTACTACTTACCTTCATATATTTGCAACCAGGCTTCGCACACCTCAGCCCATTTCTTCTGCAGCTGGCGAGGCTTTCCTGAAGGCCTCTGTAGCCGATAACAGAGCTCCGGATAGATCCAGAGCTCTGTTATCAACTGCAGAGGCCTTTCCTAAAGGCCTTTCGTGAAGGCCTCTCTAGCCGATAACAGAGCTCCGGATCGATCTGGAGCTCTCTGTTATCGGCTGCGGTGGCCTTCAGAAAAGCCTTGCTGCAGAAGAAATAGGCCGAGGTGTGCGAGGCCTGGCTGCAACTGTCCAAAGCCGAAGAAGTTCCTGAAGACCTCTGACAGAGAAAAGGAGGCTGGGGGTGAGCACACAAGTGAACTTCTGGTTGGCCGTTTTCGCCATCCCCAGGCTTCAGGAGGCTTTCCTGAAGCCTGGGGAGAGCGAAAAAGGCTGAAAAGAAGGCCGAAAATCAGCTAGCCAGCGCGCGCATGCACTCTGGAGCTGACATAGGGCAACGCCTGGCGTGCTCTCAGATATGGCTCCGCGTGCCACCACTGATATAGGGAATGCAGGGATAGAGGGAGAGTAGAAAAGTATTCTTACTCTAGTGCAACAGTGCATAACAAACATAGTATGTTTATTCTTACCTATTATAATATTCATTGGATAGTCAACGTAGGCTAAGTATGGCAAACCATTTCTGACTATATTAACAAAGAAAAAAATTCTGAATGTGAAAAGCAAAAACATCCGTACTTTTTTATACCTCCATACTTTTTTATACCTATATGCATCTAGATAAGTGTTACATTACTTTATCTCAGAAATCAGTAAGAGTAATGGTTTAGGAAGCTAAATTAAGAATAGAAGATTCAGGTTCTAGTCTCAACTGAAATTTATTATATTAGTACTATTTAATATTTTAAATAAATATAAGAAGCAGGTAGTTTATCTCTTTGCATTGCAAAACAAAATGCTCTCAGATTGCTAATGTACTTCCAGATAAATGATGAATTGAATTTAGCACATGCCCAGATCAAGTTCTGACTGATAAAAAAGTACCTACTGATATTGTTACTAATTATTACTAGACTTAAACTACCATAGTTTAAGTAAAGAGTTGCATTAAAGTTTATGGTTATTGGAAAATCAAGTTTGAAAGGTCTGTATATACCGACATTGTGTATACATATATATGTATGTGCAAGACAAGTATAACTCATCTGATCAACTATAATATAATCCATTTAGCATAATCAATTGATCATTAAAAGCTGTTCAGACAATAGTATTTAATATAAGAATATATAATTCACTCTGAAGAATATGATCTTTATTCATTATCCCTATTTATATTTAGAAACTTTTTCAGATTTAGTAGTTTTGAAGTTTAAGAATGTACAAAGTTTTGATAGTTAATGTCATTCTGTTAATATAAATATTTAATTTATTTTTAACCTAAAACAAGTTCAAAGAACTTCATTATGAAATGAAGAGTTAAAACTGTTGAATAAATGAATGAATAAGTATTACTTCCATCTCTGTCCAAGGTGCTAAGGAAGGATCTTGTCTTCTATTTCAGTATAAATTCTTGTATAAAGTATTTCTCTGTTCTATTGTTGTTATTTTCCATCCTGGCTTTTCAATTCAGACAGCTTATAAAAAAACCTGAAAATTTATGAAATAATCGTGTAAATAAAAAGACATTCACCGAATTGTTTCCACTGAGGAAAAACAGAGGAAGCTCACTTCTACATTGTGTCTTAACTTACCAATTTTCTTTCTTTCTTTATTTATTAATCATACTCTGAATCCTAAAGGACAACAGGTTTTTAATATCTAACCATATTTTTACAATATAAGAATTCTTACTAGCGGATTTCTGTCTGATAATTCATTTCCACCTTCCATGGCTATGATTAACACATTCCAGGGTTTTCTGAAGCAAAGAATAAAGAGAAAGCTTCCCAGCAGTAAAACTAATATAACTTCTCAATATCAAGATTATTTTTAATTTACAAAACAGCAAGTAGGACGATGTAGATTAGAAAATTGTGATAGACTGGTAAGAAGAAAATACAAGGTTTCAAATATCTAAATATTGTCCTTACTCTTTGTGGGTTTATACTGGTATGGTCAGAGCCGTCCACTCTGGCTTTAGAAGATACAAATTTAGACAAATTTAAATCTATATTAGTCCATGCTTTCCTCTTTCCATATTGACGTTAGATAATTTTCATTGATTTTGACTATTGTATAAAATTGGAAGCTGTATCTATACTGCAGGGAGGTAAAAGTGATACACTGAAGGCACAGGGTGGGTGTTGGTAGAAGAGACGAAGATGAGTGTATTGGAAAGCTAAAGTATTGCATAGAGGAGTTCAGAGCAAAATAGGTGAGAGAACAAAGAGATTCAGAAGCTGGTACAGCTGAGAAATGAGTAGTCGAACACTGGAGCCTCAGAAGTCTTCCAGAGATGCAGACCAGCAACAAGTAATTGTTTTCTCCTTACTATGAACTGATAAGGACTGAGAGCCAAAGAAACAGCTCAGCAAAAGGGAGCAATTACAAGGCTACTTGAAACTTCAACAGCACCTACTTAAGTATAAATGCTGAAAGGTAGAAGATCATACAGGGTTAAACGTAGGGTAAAGGACACTAAGCCCTGGATAAAAGGAACAGAACTCTTGGTCCTTAAATATGAAGATTAGGAAAGAAAATATAGGCAATTTAAAAATGCAGGGTAAAAGGGAAACTTGTGATTTTGTTAAGTATTTTCATTTTTTAAAATATTCATTGTCGCATATATTTTAGGTACAGATAAGTAGTTTAACTAGATAGGTTTAACACGTTGGAAGGATATAGTTTGTATAATAAACCAGCTTGTGTAAGTATAAAAGGAAAGCATTTTGTCTCCTGACCTGTGGCTTGTACCATAACTTAATTGGAACCTTCTCTCAACTGGTGTTGGCTGTGGGATGGTACCATATTGGAAGAAAAACCCATACCATAACACTGAATGAAACAAAAGACAGACTTTTTATTGTTAAGTCTGTCTTTAGTTTGGACCCAGAGGGACTAGAGCAGCAGTTCTCAACCTGTGGGTCGTGACCCCTTTGGGGGTCGAATGACCCTTTCACAGGGGTCGCCTAAGACCATCGGAAAACACATTTCCAATGGTCTTAGGAACCGAGACACTGCTCCTCTATCCGTCCACATACGAGTACCCGGGGACGGTGTAACGCACGGGCGGCCCGCGAAGGGCCGCGCGCACTAGCCCGCCATCTTGGTGCCACACCCCCTTTGTCACCTCATCACTTCTCACCTGGCAACGCGCACACGCGGGGAGGGGGCGGAGAGGGGGTCGCGGCATTAGGAAGGTTGAGAACCACTGGACTAGAGCTTTCCAGAAGTTTGTAATGGTATTTTCAAAGGATACTTAGCCCTACACAACAGTTTGCATAAGAAAGTTACACATGGAAAAGGACTTGGCAGGGGCCAAGATAGAACCTTACCTGTAGAAGTTCAGAATAAACAGAATAAAAGTTCCTCTAATGCATAGCTTGAAATTATAAGGGAAATGCTTAGGCAGGAGCAAGAAGTAAGGAAATGATTACTCGAGGGGGGAAATGCTTATCTACTCAGAAGGGAGGGAAAAAAAGCTATTGGAAAGAGACTGGAATTGGGGGATTAGTTAGAAAAGAAAAGGCTAGCTTGAAAGGCCAGAAGGGAAGAATTTAGGGAGTTAATTGTCACCAAGGAACCTAAACTACTCCAATCATTCCCCCTCTCCTCCCTTACTGCTTAGTCCAAAGGAAGAACCTAAGGATTTAAAGTTTTCTAAACTAACAGAGGAGGATCATATTGAATCCTTCTTTACAATATGTAAATGTGTTGCCTTGTAAGTGGCCAAAAGAAGAATAGGTGGTTAGATTAGTTCCATGTTTTAACTGGAAAGGCATTAAGAGCATACACAAAGCTTCCACTTCAAGAGATTATTAATTGCAATAAACTTAAGGAAGCTGTATTTCTTTAGATATTTATGTATCATACTTATATTCAGAAGCAATCATATGCAAACTGTCAGGCTCACAGTATAAAAAAGTAAGAAAAATATAAAAATAAAACTGACAGTCAAACAGACAAATCTAAACTTGAAAAGGCATCCAAAATCAGCCTACAAATATCCTCTGAAAAAGCTCTATTTTAAGAAGCTTCCACAAAGTGGCCAGAGTTGGGTCCAAGCTCCTTTCTCATGAGAGGCCATTCCAGAGGACTTAAGTTGAAAATGGAAAAATCTCTGGGTCTTGTTTTCTTTCTTTACCCCACCCTGACTTCTCAAAAATGAGGGGACAACCAGCTGCTTTCCTAGCATGGTTCGATTCCAGTGAAAACCTAGACTTTAAATTGCACTTGGAAACTAATAGGAAGTAAGTGGAGGCCCCTAAAATGGGTGTAATAATTGCCATTGGCAAGGTGCCACTTGGACTCTGCATTTTGCATCAGTTGAAACCTGGGTGGTCTTTAAAGGCAGCAATGTATAGATCATGCTACAGTAGTTTATGCACACAGTGATGATAGTGTGAGCCACCATAGCCAGGTCTTCCTGTAACCTTCCAACTTAGTGATCTAAAGTAAACTTCTAGAAGTTCTTGTAAGTAAGGAGTATCTTCTGAGGTATCTTGGATGTTAACATCTCTACTGCACAATATTTCAATACACTATTTCCTTCTTAGTTTGATCTTCTTGGAATCAGTTACTATCAGTGCAAATTCTTTCATGATATCTTTTTAGTTTTGGCTACTTTTGTCATTTTGGCAATTCTGATGGTTTGTTCTAATATTCTGTGTACTTTCTTCTGTTTCTTGGTCTTTGACATTCTCTTTTTCCAGTTATCCTTAGCAATTTACTTGATTTCATTCTACAGTTCGTCTGGTTCCTTATCAAGTTCAGGACTTTAAAGCAATTCTTCATGTTCTCCATGAAAATGATGGGTATATGATCAAGATCAGAGGTCTTCAAACTTGGCAACTTTAAGACTTGTGGACTTCAACTCCCAGAATTCTCCAGCCAGCTATGCTGGCTGGAGAATTCTGGGAGTTGAAGTCCACAAGTCTTAAAGTTGCCAAGTTTGGGGACCCCTGATCAAGATTATATCATGGAAACTAGCTGACTTTATTAATTTTAGTGTAACTTAGAAGTTGGATGTTTATGATTGCCAAGTCTTTGCTATTATAACTGAGCTCTTCCAGAAGGAAAATCATTTTTGCTGTGATATCTGCCTTCTGGAACATCATCCTCCCCCTCCCCCCAACCTTTGGCTTTATGGAAAACACTGAAGACATGGCTTTGCTATTAGGTCTGGGGATTCCATTAAGGTGTGGAGCCTGTAAGATGGCCAAATTGTTGTAAATTACTGGTTGGAACTCTTCCACATTTTATTTTTTATTTTTTATTGTTTTAACTTATTTTTAATGTTTTGTTATCATTGGTTTTGTCTACTTATCTATAAAGGTTTTGTTTTTTGCTCTTTTTACTCTGAACTGCCCAAATGAGATGGGCAGCTCTATACAAATTGAATGAATAAGATAAGAAAAAGATTAGATTTTATTTCTACCCATTTACAGTATATGTAGGTGTAATTTTGGTTGTTAGCAATGAAAAGATTATTGGATTGATATAAGTTGACAAGCCAATTTCTAAGATTAAACCAATCTTCTTTATTTTTATTTCTTAAGCCATTTGGTCCAACCACATTTTCCTCTTTAATATTTCTAACTTTGGCATGTCAGTCTTTAACCATCTTGCTTGCACATTCTTTCAGTTTCAAATTAAACATGAAATTTATCAACCCCTCATCTGCATTAGTGGTTTGAGCACAAACATGGGCAATCATAATATTAAAAAGTCATCCAAGGTCTCATATATTTCATTGTAGCCATGTACTTGTTCTTGATAAATCCTTCCTGATTATGAAAGCAAGACTGTTCTTTCTTTGTTTTGGTATCTTGAGTTGTAAACAGTATAATCTTCGGGCTGAACATTCCTAATTCCAGTCCAATCTGTTTCAATTTCTAATTCCAATCCATTTCATTAAAATCTAAGAAGTTTGTCTAGTTGATAAATTTCATTTTTCACTGCAGTGAGCTTTCCCATGTTCATGGCTTGAGCCAATCATACTGTCAACCCAATCAACTCACTGGATAATTGTGGGAAAAATAAGAGGAGGAAGGAGCATTAGGTATGTTCACCACTTTGAAATATTTATAAAAACAGTAAAGACAGGATAAAAACAGATAAATAAAATATTTTTTACATTCCTACTATAATTCTGTCTTTGCAGCTTTAGATTTTCTTTTCCTGCATGGCAACTTCATTGATTGGAGGACTTCAATCTAGCCATGTCATAAACACCATTAGTACTCCAAAATATCCTCAGCATTTCCTCAATAGCACATTGAATGCCCTCCAACCACACGGGGTCACCCTCACTTTATATTTCACTTTTATCACTTTATATTGTCTTATCTATAAAGTTTTCTTGGTAAAATACAGAAGTGTTTTACAATTGCCTTGCAATATGAAATGCAATATGAAATGATGCATTTGCAATTATAACTAAAGTTTTTATCCACCTCCAGTATCTTACTATATAATTCTTTAATGGGGCTGCTGAGATTATGTACTCAGGGCATACACATACTGTAGTTCTTTGCTTATTCTGTCTGGAATCCCCTCCCCACTATGAGGTAGCAGAGAAGCACTTGGGGAAGTGTCCTGGAATACTGGGTCTATTTAAGAAATGCAAAGAACATGTGGGTAATGTACTTTCAAAGACCAATAGAAAGAGTTTTGTTGAAGCATTCCACCGTCTGTTCATTGGATGCTATTTTTCTTACAAGGAAGTCAAGAAATCCTTATAGAACTTCCCTTCTATCTTGTTGTCACAACAGTCCTGCATGAAATATTAGTATGAGAAAAAGCAGCTAAGCCAAAATCACCCTGTGAACATCATAGGAATTTGATCTTCGGTTACTTGAAACATATAGCCAAATACTGTAATATGCCACATTAGCTGATGTACCATAATTGTTCTTGAAGAATAAAAGAAAGGCTAGACTCATAATAATTCCTCAAATAAATGGAAAAATGTTCTTTTCATAAATATGGGAAAGTTGGTAAACAGACTTTTAGATGTTGGAAAACCAATTATTTGTCTTACTAGTAGGATAACTTGGAAAGAGGAAATGAAGAAGATAGAGTTTCTGAGCTAATCCCAAATCAGCAGTCACACCATAAATGTATATGCAGTCAAGAAGGGCATAACAAGTTCAGAGGTTGTACTTTGCTCTGCAAATCATAGTGTCTTGGTGCTTTCAGGCAGTGTGCTTTCTGTCAATCAGCCAGTGACAGATAACACTTGGCTCTATGAGTACTTAATTCCCTCCATGCTCGGTGTGAGCTGAGCAGAAGAGAAAATCAGTGTCAAGTAAAGGTGAGAAAGCAAAGCTGAAAGAATTTATCATAATAAATGAAAGCTAGATGTAAACATAAACACCCTGGCCAAATGCTTAGATATTGCAGTGATGTCTGACACAGAAGAACTTGTGATTGACTTAAAGACTGATATAAATAAAATAACATGGTAAAATGCAGTAGGGATATTCTTACAAGGAAAACAAATCTGACCTTAGAAACGAGAATGGAATTATATTTTGAAACAAATCAACTAGAAACAAGAATAAACCAATGAAGACTCTTGATGTAACATCCTGGGAATAGTCTTTCAAAATAAATTATAACTACATTCAGAGGACAAGTGGTAATAGTGGCTAATATTAGGGTACTACTGAAAGTTCCTCAATCTGTTAAAAAGAAGCCTTTAAATTAGAAGAAAATCATTTGTTGCCCTGGTAGAAAAATTAGATATACTGTATTGTTTCTACACAGCAAAATAAAGCCATTACCATGAAATCTAGTATTATATTGGTATAAAACAACCATGGTGAGTTTTCTAATAAACAATTGGAAATAATGAGTTTGATTTCTTCAAGAAAGAATCTACAAAAACCATAGTAGAAAGGAACAACATGTATGCATCTATAAAAATATAAGGCTGCTAAAATAGTTCTGTGGATATGTCTGCAAAGATAAATAAAAGAGACTGAAGCATGTTGGGTGTCATCTGTAATATATGTATATGCTTGTTTTCTGAAATGATACATGGTATATTGAGGAAGATAGAACACAAGGTGGATTGAAGGAAGAAGTTCAAATAATCTAACCCAACTGGTGACTTGCAGATGTGTTAGATTGCAACTTCTGTTACCCCAATAGTAAAACAATAGCCATACCTACCTATGGACAGTGGAAATTGTAGTTCAATAAAATTTGAAGAAACCAACCTACTTAAGATTGAATACCTAGGAGCAGTACTTGCTTATATCGGCTATTGAAAGAAAGAATAATTTATAGGATGAGTCACATGTTTCCAATGGAGGCACTTTGTCCTCTCTTATGCTGGAATAAATCTGATTTCTAGTGTTTATATGTGATCAACCATTACTGCAGCTGCTGGAGCTCTATGCCCCTTATTTCCCTTTTTCCTAGTACTCTGCTCCCATATATTCATTGGCAAGTAGTAGTCATAAGGTCTCATCCAAAAGGCTTGGGGTATTCATTTAAAGGTAGTAAACTTGTTCATTCTTATTTAATATATGAGTAAGAAACGCAGCTAGGCTGATAACCTTATTGAATGGAGGCTGCAAGTTTACCTGTTTAAAAAGGCAGGAAAATATAATGAAGGATTTGCATATGCATGAAGGAGAGTTTGAATTGATATGAATGCTATAGCTCAGCGGTTCTCAACCTGTGGGTCGCGACCCCTTTGGGGGTCGAACGACCATTTCATAGGGGTCGCCGCGTGCGTTAGCCCGCCATCTTGGTGCCACCGTCACTCACAGGGGTGAAATGCTCCCGCTTCGGCCATGCCTGCGGGTCGCCGGATAGCCGGTAGCGACAGAAGCGGGAGACTTTGCCCACCCACCTGGAGGGTGGGGTCGCAGCGGTGGGGGGGGGTGGCGGGGGGGGCGCGGCATTAGAAAGGTTGAGAACCACTGCTATAGCTAATAGTCCCAAGGCAAAGTCTTCAAAATCATTCCTTCAGTAGGAAATCCAACAAACATCTTAATTCAAACTTTGAAGATTGCCCACTCAAAACTATGCTTTAAGCAGGGGTGGGTTCTAACTTACCTCGCTGCCGGTTCGCTTCCTCTCGTGCCGCGTGGCCGCGCCTTGTGGGGCGTGCGCGCATGCGCAGTGGGAAAAAAAATTAAAACCCCCCCCCCAAAAGCTGAAAACAAGATGGCGACGCATGTGTAGTGCCAGAAACTCGGCTTCTGCGCATGTGCAGAAGAAAAAAACCCGGAAAAAATTCCCAAAAAATAATTCAAAAACATCCAAAAAAATTCAAAAAAAAGATGGCGGCGTCCACAGACCGGCACCGACTGAACCGGATCTGTGACGTCATCGTGACGTCACCAGCGGATTGCTACCAGTTCGGGCAAACCGTTCCAAACCGGGAGGAACCAACCACTGGCTTTAAGTCTAATCACTTAAGGTTCTCTAAAGCTTATTTCTAAAAAGGTATCTAGATTACAACTTGACATGAACTTGGATATGTGGAGTAAAAACTATCCCTTGACGCATTGGACTATTGGGGGATGCTGATGGTACAGATATTTTTTTTTAACTGTAGTTTTTATAAATTACTGCAGGAATTGCTTGGAAGCCCCCATGGTAGCACTTACATCTTATAAAGCAGGATATTGATAATTGTAGTAATAATCAAACTTATGCGTAATGTACATTTCTTTAGAATAGAGATGCACATTGATACCTTAACTAGAAATATTTCCTTGATAAGATTGCTTTGCATCCAGCATAAGTAATTGGCAATAACAATCCCATGGAAGATAATATATGTAACTCAGGTGGACTCCTTGGTGCTCTCTAAGTTTGGTTGTTTGCTTGCAGATAATTTGTTACTCAACTAGGTAACATCATCAGTACTAGTGGATATTGGATTGCTCGCTATTATATACAGTAGTTTACACTGCCATTGTTGGTGGAAGCTGGTTTTCTGCTTGATTAGGTATTGATCTCTGCTTGATTCTGATGTAATTTCTACTTATCAGGGTATTGATTTCTGGAGAGGATATGTTCTGGTCTTTTTATTTACTTATTTATTAATCAAATTCACATGACAGCCCATTAAACCAATGGGAGCTCTGTTTTTGTTTCCTTAGCTTTTTTATTGACTCCTTTATTTATTTTTTATTGTCTCCACACATCATTCAAAGCAGAGATTCACAAATAAGTAATCCACATCATTCTTCTGATACCTTATTTAAATTGAAATATAAGAGATTTACTGGAGTGTCTGCATTAAAATTACAAATGGACTTTGGGGTGGGGGGTTGGGTTTACCAGATTTGAAATTGTATTTTAATGCATGCCGTCTGCCCTGGTTAAAAGAGTGGGTGAACCTCCAGAACAAGCAGCTACTTGATTTAGAGGGCCGTGAATTAAGGTTTGGATGGCACAGTTATCTGTGGTATGACAAAGTTAAAGTTAATGTTGATTTTAATAATCACTTTGTTAGATGTGCCATACTAAGAGTTTGGAATAAATATAAAACAAGGTTTTCTACAAAGTTGCCTCTTTGGTTGTCTCCCCAGGAAGCTTTTTTTAGAAAAGAAATGGTGGTGAAGCATGACTGGTGGACTTTTGGTAAAATAATATCTTTCAACTCTGGTGACCCCACCCTAAAGTCAAGGGAAGAACTAGAATTAGAAGGTTACATTTGCCATTGGTTTACATATCAACAACTGAAAGAAAGATTTAAACTAGATAAAAAGAGTCATGGGTTTCATTTTGTTAAAAAGGAATTGGAAATCTTACTCTGTGGTAGTGATGAACATGTTAAGGTTTATAAAATGTTACTGAAACTGAATTTGGAAAGTGAACATGTAAAAACATTGTATGATTCAATGGGCAAAGAACTTTGGATATAATGTGATGCTTGAACAATAGGAAAATATGTGGACGAAAGGTTTAAAATTCACAGTAAACTATAATTTGAAAGAAAAATTTTATAAGATGATGTATCGCTGGTATTTAACACCGGATAAGTTATCTAGAATGTATAAAGTTATTTCAAATGAATGTTGGAAATGTAAAAGTAAAGAAGGGACCTTCTATCATTTATGGTGGATATGTCATAAAGCAAAGAAATTTTGGAGTAAGATTCATATTTTAAAAATGAGGATAAAGATGAAACCAGAAACTTTTCTTTTGGGTTTAATGGTAAAAGACTTGGGGAGGAAAATTTTGAACTTTGATCTTATATATGTTGACGGCAGCAAGACTACTTAACTGTATGCACAAAAATGGAAAGACATTTTGATTCCCACCATGGACGAATGGCTGCAGCAGCTGATGGAGTTGGCAGAGATGGCTAAATTGACCGTTTTGATCAAAGAAAAGAATATAAGTACTTTTGTTGCTACATAGAAACCGCTTCTGGACTTTGTGCTTCAGGTGAAAAGAAATAAAACTTTGATTTTGGGTTTTAGTGATTAGATTGATTTGTTGTTATAGAAATGGCTAGTTTATATTATTATGGAAAAGTAGAAACTTGAGGTTTGATGTTAATGCTTTATTCTACTGCAACAGAGGGACGCGGAAGTCAACGCTTTTATTTTATTTTCTCCCTGCCCTGTTCACTTTTCTTTTCCCTTCTCCTCCCCACTGTGTCCTACTATTTGCTTTTGTATTTTTGTATTTTATTCTATAATCTAATAAAATGTTTTTAAAAATTTAAATAAAGAAATTAAAAATGGACTTTGATAAACATGGCAAAGACTTTGAGAAAAGAGACAAAGATAGCAGAAGGAAGTAGATATTATAACACAGATTTAAAAGTGAAAATGTAAAATTGGTATTTGACTATAGTTGCTATTTCTGGTGTTCCTCAATGGCTATTTTGATAGGCTGGGCATAATGGTACAGCCCGTGTTATCTATTTATTATTTTTGATATGTAAATAAGGGGTTAATATAATAATGGGTCACTGTCTTTGGCGATGTTTAATGGTTAATTTGACTGATTAGTTTTTGTTTTGAAACTGTTTAATTGGGCATAATAGGTTGATTTGTAATATCTATATTAGTACTTTTGATAAGAGCTGATGATAATGTTGTCAGGGTTCCAAATAGCATCCAAAATATAATCAGAGTCCGAGGCAAAGCATTCCTCAAAGTTCCAATTTATTAACAGAGCCATGTTGGCACAGCTGTGAGAAACCCGAATCTGACGCTACCAGGGTTTCTCCACCCAGTTGAAAGATCAAGCCCTTTGTCCCCACACCCACAAGTTCATGATGTTAGCCAGTCGCCTTCTGCCGACGTGTCAGTTACTCCCCTCAGCTTCCGGGCAGGTGCTGGACAAAGGATGACCTTGAGAATCTAAAGGAATTTGTTATGGCTACATGTCTACATCCCTCATGCAACAGCCCCTCCCAAATTCCCACAGCAAGAATATATTCTCAAACGTAAAGTGTGGCAGGCCAAAGTCTCTAATAAAATATGGCTTCAGCCTGACAAATGTTTAATAATTTTAAATTTTTGCAATATTTAAATGTTAATTGATGTTAATGTTAATAAATTAGTTAATAAATGTTACTAATCAATTAGACTTTGGTTACTACAGAGAAGCATTAAGTTTTAAATTGAAGTAGGATGATGTATTTACTGTATGTCAGATATTTTAGTTAATTTATACTGGACTTTTGCTGTCTACAATGAGGGGAGAATTTAGAGATGAGTTTATGGAAAATAGAGTGAGGTATGGAATGAAGATATATTTGGTTGTATTTTAAGAGACTGATGAGTTGTTAATGTTGAATATACTTCCTAATGATGATGGGGGAAGTTCCTTTTTCCTATATTTTCTTTTCCCCCCTTCTTTTGAGGGAGATCCTTCACTTTCTAAATATTTTTTTCCTTTTTTAAATGTACTTTTGTAGTAAGTTTTTGCATATGCTTTATCTGTTTAATATAAACCTTAGTAAAATTATTGAAAAATATTATAAATACTCATATAAGTATTTTTTTATTATTACTTCATTAGATTTTTTTTAAACAATAAATATAGAAACTAACAAACTATTCATTCAGATAGGAGAGGCACAATGGCTCAGTGGCTTCATGATGTTGGAGCTGGTGCCTGATCCAGCAGTGTGGCAGGGTGAGTTCCTGTCACTCAACTCAGCTTTGGTCCACCTAACAGTTTGAAAGTATGTTCTATAAAAGTAGATAAATAGGTACCACTTCAGTGAAGAGACAAGTTGGTGCTCTGTGCAGACAGTCAGATTCTTGGTGGCTCCCATATGCAAGGCGGCTCTGGGGAAAGGAGGGGCCCTTGGATGAAGCTGTGGGAAAAGCTGCTTGTATTTCTTTCTGGTGTGACACATTAGGAAGTGCATGAGAGTGTCCTACAATAGAGCTGGTAAATTGGCAGCCAAACTACAAGGAAGGAAGGAAGGAAAACAGGGGAGGAAATACTTATATGAATAGAAGCAAACTTCCTAAATTCCTAAGCTCAAATTATCGATTTCCTTTTGGTACAGATGTGTATTGGTCTTCTCTCTGAGATATGACAGTGAAAATGGCTTGGACCTGTTCTTTATCATCCCAGAGAAATATAGAACAATTGATTTAAGTTCCAAGAAGGAATATTTTAATTAAATGTTAAGGGGGGGGGATCTGAAGTGTATGACCAGTTAAACATTGGAACCAATTACCAAGACAGGAAGTAGGGTGTCACTGAATGTATTCAGGCAGAAGTTGGATAGCTATCGTTGCAGATACTTTAATTTGGATTCTTGCAGGGAGCTGGATTTAGTGGCCTAAATAACTCCTTCCAATTCTGAGGCTGTACCTCAGAATTTCCTTCTTAGTATATTTTAGATGTTCAAAACAGCTTCAAAACCAAATTACTTAGCATTTTAATTCTAGTTACTGGTTTGGATTGCCAGTTTTGTTCCAGTCATGCTTTCCTTGGGCAATGTGAAATCATTAGAACACAATGAATTCATCTAGGCATGTTCTCCATAGATACTATATCTCCAGTATATTATATCTTCCATTTGTTCCCCGCCATTCAAAAATCCACATGTCCCTCTCCAGTTTATGCAAGAAAAATGCATTCAAAATGTTTCTTTCAAAAAAACAGCTAAAAATAAAGTGTAGAAAAAGGCTTTCTTGTGGGAAATTAAATTTAAATCAACATAAATAAGGAAGTAATTAAAAACACATGCATGTTAAAAAGACATAAAAATTTAAACTGTTATAAAAATTTAACCTGCTTTTAATGGTCCAAACTACAGTTTTGGTAATATGAATAGTAAAATAAACTAATTTTTTACTAGTTTGCACACCTCTAGTATGACATCTATTTTGCTTACCTTTTTTTAATTTTCTTTTGAAAAATGTAAACTAACTTTTTGTACATGTCACACTTCTTGTTCAGAGGAATTCATCTGAAGATCAAGCAGGGACTGCCTCTAGGAACTTTTAATATTAATCTGTTTCCAACTAGTCTAAAGAGAGTACTACTTGTTCTTTGGGAAGCAGCCAGCTGTGGGCTAACTACAACTACAACTTGAAAGGCAGAAGTTGATGTTTTGTACTTTCTACTCCTACTAAGGGCTTATTTTGATTTGTTCTTACCTTCACTGGAGCAAAAGCCACTTCCCATGGTATTTCTGGAAACTAAATCTGCCTTTGGAGCAAGTTACCCAGAGTCACTGCCATACCATACCATACCACCCATATTTCATATATGTGTTCTATGAGACAGCTGGGAATTTTTCATTTAGTGATTCAAGAAGAAAAAGCAATAAACATATGAAAAGTTACTGAATCATAATATGGTGTAGGTGCAAGCTAATCCCCCCCCCAAAAGAACAAAATGCAAAGGCTAGAAAAATGGATGAGAATCGGGATCCCCATTAAATGGTCTTCCCTTCAAAAGGATAACAGACAAAGGGAGGCAGCAAGTACATCTGAGTGTGTGTGTTTCCTACAGCAAGATAAAAAGGAATCTTATGGTAATACAGTGAGCTGGAATTTCTGGTTCTTTGGCATCAGCCAATGGTCTATTCCTTGTGAATGAATAAGACCACTGATGCAGGTACACACTGTTTTTTGTACCTAATGCTTCTTGCTGAATGAAGGCTTGAACTGAGACTCAGCTAGTGTCTAAACTGAATGCTATATTTCATTCTAAATTTCATCCTAAATATTTTTGGCTGTACCAGGGACAAAGTCAAACCAGCTTATCAAATATATACTTTTGCTAATGTCTCGGATAACCCCACTTTATGTCCCTTGGTACTAAACCTGATCCCCCAGAGCACCAACTGACTTTTTTCTTTTCTTTTCTTTTCTTTTCTTTTCTTTTCTTTTCTTTCTTTCTTTCTTTCTTTCTTTCTTCCTTTCTTTCTTTCTTTCTCTTTCTTTATTTTTCTTTTCTTTTTTTCTTTTCTTTTTTTCTTTTCTTTTCTTTTCTTTTCTTTTCTTTTCTTTCTTTTTTGGCAGAAGCCTGTTCTAACTTCAATTACTGAAAAGTTATAGCATATTTTAAAACAGGAAAAACAATACAGTGTTAGTCTTAAAATGAACTTAAAAAGACAAAAACCCCTACAAATGGAAATATGTTGATTCTATACAGTCTTCATTATCATGTCAATCTTCTGCAGTCCTGTTCTTTATACCCAGACTATGAGGTGTTCAAATTACCAAAGATCCCTGATCTATAGCATGGGAGCAACACTTTTCACATTGAATTCATATATAGGAAATAAGTAATTACCTAGGAAGAAATGGGATGAGGAAGAAAGATGAAATTATGTTCATGTATGTCAACTATGTGTGTATGTACATATGAAGGTATGTATGATCTAGCAAACTTTATCATTCTCAGAGTCAAAAAGATCCTTGTTTTTTTAAAAAACTAATGGATGGTGCTTGAATCTTGTTTCAATATTATGCTTTGAGTGTATGTGGCTCAGGATGGATTTCATGGCATATACATTTTATTTTTCAGAAGGAGAGGTTGGGCAAAGATCTCATGAGAATATGTGGGAGGCTGTTGTCACTGCATCTATCACTTGAGACACTTGCTTCTCTCGAGTAGTCAAACTGACCCTGTAATTGGGCATCCCTGTACTTCAAACCACATAAATAAGTGTTGGTGAAAAATCTTTGTCAAATTAGTTGCATTCATTTCATTCATTCATTCATTCATTCATTCATTCATTCATTCATTCATTCATTTTCAATTCAATCAGTATCAAGATGACACATAAATTTAATAAATAAATTTGTATGGCTGCCCATCTCTGCAAATGATTATATTCTCATAATATCCATGGAGAAACACACTTTATGCTCCTGGTCATATAAAATTTTGTAGGGCTTTGCTTATACCAGGCTTTTATTTTTAGATGTGTGTTGTAGTAGCTGTTGTACTGGATATTGAATTAACTAATGAATTTATTAATTTATTATATAGTATTTGACTCTTATTCCATGATATGCTATTTGCTTATTTAAAAACCTGCCTATTTTTACTGAATTACTGGAATTGTAATAAGTATAAAGAACAAAAGGCAATATACTTAGAGGTGTATGGATGTGGTAGAAGTAAGAAGGGAAAGCTATGGAAAGCTGTTGGTGTGACTACTGTTTAATTAGATTAACCTTTCTGCCTTCAGTTTTTTTGGCTTACTACTTATTACTCCTTTTCTGTTCTTTGCATAATATTGTTCAGTATGAAAAAAGAGGAATGTCTCTAGAGCAAGAGAATTGGCAGTTTACAATACTTTCCTATAGTTATATAGTGTTAAATAAACATTGATATGAATTAAAATCAAAAGTAAAAAGTCAGCTTAACTGATTTGCTCTTTTTATGTTTATTATTTTTTACTAGAATATTAAATTATCTGAGAGTTTTATCCAGCATAGATACCGTATTTTTCAGAGTATAAGACACCTTTTTACTCCCCAAAAGAGGGTGAAAACTTGCGTGCGTCTTATACACCGAATGTAGCCCCACCCAGCCACCCCCACCCTTTGGCTTCTGCCTCCCAGCAATTTACCTCCTTGCAGCAAACAGTGCAGAGCCTGATTAGCACAAGCAACTGATTATCGGCCTCCCGACCATCAGCTGAGAGGCTGATGAGAGGCCCAGTGCTAAAATGAAAGTGAAACCAGAACTGCAAGGAGGCAACTTGCTGGGAGGCAGAGGCAGCATTTTATTCTCTTGTGCTAATCACTGCTGAAACTGGATGCAAGGAGGTAAGTCAATAACTATAAATGTCTATAGAATGTTCAAATTATTAGACTTATTTTTTAAAGACTGCTTTATTTTTGTTCTAGACAACTTAACAAAATGAAGAAGCTTTTTAAAATAAATGCTTGATCTGAAGAGGCCCAGTGCTATTGTATCTTCTTTTAAATAGCAGAGAAGGGGACCCTGACTTAGTCATGTTTGGAGTAGATCTATTTAAATAATTGGGAGGAGTTAGTGTGACTACATTTAAGAAAACTTTCTGGCATTAATATACTGCCATAATGTACATTTCTCCAATTCTTTGCTATTTCTATGGGTCAGGCACACATGCACAGAAATACACAGCAAACAGTGTATATCATCTGTACTGTTTGCTGTTTGCTGGGAGGCAAATTGCTGGGAGGCAGAGGCAGATTTTTTCCCCCTTGTTTTCCTCCCCGAAAACTAAGGTGCGTCTTATACTTCGGTGCGTCTTATACTCTGAAAAATACGGTAATTTCTTCCTATTCTACTGTACTCTTTCCCATATCTGCAAATGTACTTCAAAGTATATATGACTAAAATCAGATGAGCAATTGTAACACAACTTACATTGAATAGAGAATTATACATTAATTAAGGACATTCCAAGATTTGTTTTCTTTTATATAAAATTGTTTATGCAATGAATAATATCATTAATTGAAAATGTAAAACTGTTCTTGGTTTCCTAGTTGTGGTTGAAATATGAGTTGCCTTTCAAATAAGATTGTTGAAGAACGTTTCTATTTCAAAACAAACAAAATATATAGTACACTTTGTTTCTCACAATATGTGCACATAATGTACAGTCTGTAGCACTGATTTGCAATCAACAAAGCAAATGTCTCTTTATGCAGCAGAACTCAATGTAATAGAGAGCAAAAGTAGAAACAGAGATGTGAGAAAATTATTTAATCATAATTCTTCCCTAGGAAAAAAAAGGGGGGGCCAAAATCATATATCATACACATGAGTAGCATTCCAACTGAAATCAATCAGAAATATGGCCAGGTAATGGAGAAAAGAAAGCAGTTCTTTTTCCAAGAGATTATTAAATAATATGTATTAGAAATGTGATGATCCAGTCTCAGTATTGTGCATTCTCCATAGTGGGTTGAGATAGCATCCAGGAATGGGTTGACCTCGTCCAATCAGCTGATCAGATGAGGTCAACCCATTCCTGGATGCTATCTCAACCCTACGAGAAGGAGTGTATCAGGTAAGACCAACGCCCCTTCTATTTACTGATATAGACCATACGTATTACGTAAGTTATATATGTGTAATGATAGAGTACATATTTAGGATCTAATCCATTAAGACATAACTAATCCTTGTTAATCTTGAAATGTATTGTTGTTTAAGAATGTGAGTAATATTGTGCTGCATCAGACAACAATTATATAGAATGCTGTTAGTCATAAAATTACATTAGTGACAGTTTAGATTAATGGTATTTTTGAATAGACAAGAAAGCCCTCTTTTTTCTGAATAAAGCTCAATAAGTTGTTTCTAGCCATTTATTCCAGTCTTGTATAACAGTTCACAATTGTTCCAATCATACATACAGTAGTATATCATTAGCTTTTGGGTTAAGCAACATTATACAAAATACAGAAAAGAAACTGTACTAGTAAGAGAAAAAAAATTAAAAACACAAGCTGAGAAAGAAAAGAAATATGGGTAAATTCAGTTTTTGGCGACACCATTCATTCTAGTCCATACCTTTCTCCATCGTGGGTGGAGCTAGCATTCAGGATGGGTTTTCCTCATCCAATCAGAATGAGGATTGAGTCTGTCAATTTTTTTGAGGCGTTTTGCCTTGCCAGAAGACCCAGCTTAAACTCGGTCCTCAGACTGGACGGACATGGCTAAAATTGCTCCTTTCCTGTTGACTAGCTTCACCTAGATTGAGAATAACGGATATTTGCTACCAATTGTGAGTCCGTTCCCCAAGCGTTCTCAAGTGATATCTGAGAATCACGGGGAGTTCGGCGGCAGAGCTTCGGCTCTAGCCGCGGCAGCGGTTGCCATGCCTATTTGTGGCATTGACCGTGAGGGGCTTCGGCCCGGTCTGTCACGATATTGTTTTGCACTTTAGTCCTCATTCATCTTCTCTATGTGACCGAATCCTCTGAACATGCCATTTTACACTGGTCACTCAACTTTTATATTTAGTCCACATTCATTCAACACCCATGCATTCTTGATCATATCTTTTCTCATTTTGCTACACACACTTTAAGTGTATAATCCCTACTACATTCATCTCAATCTTTCTGTTTCCCTTTATTTACATATTACAAATTGGAAATAAACATGCTCTTATACTTAGTCATTTTTGTTTTCTTCATTCCTCACAAAATAGAATAGAATAGAATAACAGAGTTGGAAGGGACCTTGGAGGTCTTCTAGTCCAACCCCCTGCTTAGGCAGGAAACCCTACACCACTTCAGACAAATGGTTATCCAACATCTTCTTAAAAACTTCCAGTGTTGGAGCATTCACAACTTCTGGAGCAAGCTGTTCCACTGATTAATTATGCTAACTGTCAGGAAATTTCTCCTTAGTTCTAAGTTGCTTCTCTCCTTGATCAGTTTCCATCCATTGCCTCTTCTCCTGCCTTCAGGTGCTTTGGAGAATAATTTGACCCCCTCCTCTCTGTGGCAGCCCCTCAAGTATTGGAAGACTGCTATCATGTCACCCCTAGTCCTTCTTTTCATTAAACTAGACAAACCCAATTCCTGCAACCATTCTTCTTGGGACAATCAAAAACAGTACCTTTTTGCCAGCAATCAACACCCAGATAAGATGAGATTAACACAAAGATTAAAACTAGACCAACAGTCAAGCAGTAAACAATAGCCCAGT
>QLTV01002927.1:2195997-2215934 GCA_003457575.1 Thermophis baileyi | reverse complement strand
CCCATCTATCCCCTCGTCCAAGTCATTGATGAAGATGTTGAAGAGTACTGGGCCTAAAACAGAGCCTTGGGGTACTCCACTGCATACTTCCCTCCATGTAGATGCAGTTCCATTGAGCACTACACGTTGAGTGCGGTTGGTCAGCCAGTTTTGAATCCATCTGGTGGTGTTGCTGTCTAACCCACATTTTTCTACTTTATCTAGTAGTAGGTTATGGTCTACTTTATCAAATGCCTTACTGAAGTCCAAGTAAATTATATCGACAGCATTCCTCTGGTCTACTAATTTTGTCACTTTGTCAAAGAATGCAATAAGATTAGTCTGGCATGATCTGTTTTCTCTTTTGAAAAGAGCATATACTATTTCTTTCTCATATCCTTTTTTAATTATTTAATTATTAAATGTGTGTGCCACCTAACTCATCCAGAGGTGACTATGGCCATCTTACAAACAATTTTTATTTTTTGCACAATGTATTTCTCACATCCTCATTTTTGGCAACAATCATTCTCATAAGCATTTTTGTCACCAAGAGATTCTTTGTTTTCCTCGTTTCACCAAGCGTCCTTTTGCTGTGAGTGGGGCTCAGTACTCAATTCATGGTACTGTAGCATAACTCTTTTTACTTGTTTTAAAACAATTTTTTCCTTCTCTTTTCATTTTGTTGGGAAATTAAACTTATAAAACTTTTCCATATAGGATTCTCTTCCTGCACTCCTATTTTTGCCACTTGGTCTCCATATATACAGTCCTTCATGATGTAGGACTTCATTATCTGAGGGACCACCAATTGTTTCTGTCCATCTGCTATATTCACATAGAGTAGGTGCATTCCAAGTCCCTTCAATTAACAACATATCCCCCCCCCCCAAATTTTTTTTACAGATCTGGAGTTTCAGAAAGCCCAGATTCTGTTTCCAAGCTGCAATTAACATGGTTATGCATTAGTGATGCTCCTGTCTTGTTTTTATACCCTTTGTTTTTGTATATATCTTAGTCTAGGCTGCCAGTTTACGTAGGTTTTAACCGTTTTAGTTGTTCTTATGGTTTTTTTTGGGGGGGGGGTATTGCAAGCCTGGAGGCTTCTGAAATGGGAGGCCATTAAAAATGTAGAAATAATACATTTTATTCTCTTTTTTTTTTCCTGTGCTCATTTTTCTCAAATTTAGTTTTTCAGTATTCTCTCATCTCAGTACTAACAATATATTCATGTCATGTAACGAAATACTTTTTTCCCCTCATGGATCACATTCTTTCAAAACATTGCATATTTTTTCGCAGAATGTATCTGTATTTCTTTCACTCTCACTGTTCATTAAAACATAACATGCAACTATCACCAACCTATGAATTTCTACCTTTATATACAAAACGTATATGATACATAATTCATACCTTCTGATATACATGTTGCACTTTCATAGTTTTATTTTTTATTTATTAAATTTATATGCCACCCATTTCACTATCCAAAGAGATTCTCAGAGGCTAAAACTCTTCATTTCCTTGCATATATTCATCAATTACACCCCAGAAAATCTTCATTCAGCTCTGTTGCATACTTCTGTTTTTTCTTAGTTTTACAGACTGAAATCACAAATAGATACCGTACATCTATTTTTGTTGTTTCTTACCATTGTTTAATTAATTGTCTTTCATATTTATCTCTTAGATTCCAATCTCATATATGCAAATATTTTCCCCAGAGTTGACCTCTGCTACACTCATGATTTTGATTGAACAAGGTTTTTGGATAATGTTTTGACAAGTTAGATAAACAGTTGAAATGTGTTTGAATATTAGTAGCTCGGGTTGGTAGTTATGCTGTTGGTTTGAGCTCTGAACTTGGCAATTTGGTTGCAAACGTTTCATCACCATTCGAGGAGACATCGTCAGTGCATTTTGAATTGTGCTTGTCTGTCAGAACACAGGTCTTTAAATACCATTTTATGAGATGCAGATTAGTCTTAATGTTGTTTGTTCGGATATTTCTGAGTCATGGTCTGATTTCGGACTGTTTGATTTAAGCAACAACAGCCAGCCAGTCAAACAGTCCGAAATCAGACCATGACTCAGAAATATCTGAACAAACAACATTCAAACTAATTTGCATCTCATAAAAAGGTATTTAAAGACCTGTGTTCTGACAGACAAGCAAAATTCAAAATGCACTGACGATGTCTCCTCGAATGGTGACAAAATGTTTGCAACCAAATTGCCAAGCTTGTAGTCAAACCAACAGCCTAGATAAACAGTTTTTAGTTTCTCTGTGCCACATGCATCCCTGCCAAATGCAGCATTCTCTTAAAAGTAAGAAGTAAGAATAGTACAAGTGCAACCATTTTATCCCAAGCATACCTACACTATTCCTCGCAAAATATGATCTCCCATTTGGAGACAACCTTGCATGACAATATACTGTTGTCCACATCTCAATGCCTTGATACTGATACCCCACCCACTTGTAACCCATTGTATTTCACTACTTGGTTTTAATCTAATCTTATGAATTAAGAGTCAGACAGGTAAATATGATTAGATAATTTTTAAAACATTTTCTTAAAGACATTAGTATTAACTCCATTCAGTCCTCTTCTGTTTCAGTCTATGGATCATACATAACATAAAACTAAATTATTCATAACAATTACAACTACCCTGTTTCCCCCAAAATAAGACATCCCCTGATAATAAGCCCAATCGGGCTTTTGAGTGCATGGCAATAAGGCCAAGCGCTTATTTCAGGGTTCAAAAAAATATAAGACAGGGTCTTATTTTTGGGGAAACAGTATAATGTTTCTGAATTAAGAATTCTTTTGCAAGATATGCAAGCCATATTGTTTTAACTGTCTTTTATCTTTGATGCCTGAAAAATGTTATAATTGAAATTGAACTATTTGAAATTAGTTTCCACTTGCTACCAGGTATATGATCCAGTATTGAAGAATCCAGTCTGGGTCGGTCACCAGGACCAGAGGTTTAGTCTTCCGAACTTTTGAACTCATGCTGGAGCCCATTCTCAGGGAACTTCTCTCTCACCAAAATATATGCTTTGGGCTATTCTGTGTGTAGTATTTGGTGAGAGAGAAGTTCCCTGGGGATGGGCTCCAGCACAAGTCCAAAAGCTTAGAAGACTATACCTCTGGTCCCAGTGACTGATCCAGATTGGATTTTGCAATACTGGTTCAGATACCTGGGAGCAAGTGGGAACTAATTTCAAATAGTTCAGTTTCAATTATAACATTATCCTGGGACACATAAATTTCCCTTCATTCGTGATCCAGTATTATTAGACATATTTTGTATCATGTTCTTTTAAGTTAAGGATCTGGTATCATAAATTGTGGTAACATAATATTATCATCTAGAATAAAACAGAGTTATGCGTATTTATCTGTATGTCATTTCAAGTAAACAAAGCATAGTACAGGAAGTTGTGTACTTATTTTGATGACTTATGCAACTCTCAAGTAGAATATGTTCTTGACACCATATGGTAAAACACTGTTAGTTACAAGTTCCAATTTCCTGATGCTCCAATTTTTCTTGTATGTTTGAGGACAGTTCAATTGTGTTTTGCATTTTTCCCATCCAGTTTCTTTGTCTATATAGCTTTCAAATCTGTTTGCAGAAATCACAACCAAAGTAAGAAATAGAAGAGTATAAGTTAAGGTTTAATTAAAGATTTTTCTGCGTATACTCTAATGAGATTGAAAACTACCTTTTATAGTTAATTAAAGAGCTACAACCAAGGAAGCTGTAGAATTCAGTAGAATTTCTTCAGATTTAAGCATATGTGTTTAGAACATGATAGAGATTGTAGGAGATGACCAGGCTGAGCCAAGGGAGGGATCAAGGGCATCATCAGTTTGGAGTCCCTTCATGCCCACATGAGATCTAAGTCCAGCTCTCCTTTAATTCCATTGATTTTTATCTACTGCCAATTTGCCGTGACTGTTAGTAGTTCAGATTCTTGTAGAGAGCTAGCATGGATTAAACTTGTGTTCATTTAAACAACTTTGGTTCCTGATTTCTTGTGCCTGATATTCTTTAATCGTGTGAAGGTTCACTTTCCTAATATACCCATTTTGGGAGGATATCTTAAAATAATTAAGAGTACTGCACTATGTGGCAATAATCCTTCAGAGGTATGGAAAAGAATGTGCTTGTTATTAGTGTATAGTTCTTATAAATTATTAAATCTGTACTACTGTATAGGAAAAAAGTTTGAACAGTCATATTCTCACATATTCTGTAGTATATTAAGAGTCCTGTCTACATTTACCCATGTCTATTGAAAGAAAAATCCCAAAATATATGTATGTATGTGTATGTATGTTTATATAATGTTAGCTTTAGGCTATAATTGTAAATACACTTAGTTAACTTCTATCTGTATTTGTATTTCAGTAATTAAGCATATTTCCATAAATATGATTATTTTATTTTTACCAACCACACCAACCAAGTGCTTTACTACCAAAGTAACAACCCAATCTCAGTTAAGAAGCAAACAATACCCCATTCAAGAAACTACTAACTCAGACAAACAAGCTAATAGCAAACAACAGCCCCAATCTAGGAACCTCCAACATTCCATCCAAGACTGACAGGACTATATATAAAATGAGAGCAAACCCCACTCTCTACCAGCACTGATGATGTTATCTAGTTTGGTAATGAAACATCTGCAAAAAAAATAACCAAGAAGGCACCAAGAAAACCCCACAGTTTTCCCAAACCATTACAACATTGTAATGGAAATTGCCCAATCTAATATTTCTGTTTTAGTTTGAGTACTATATTACATTTTATGCCATAAATTAACAAGAAATTTGAGATAACATTAATTTTTAAATAGGAAAATTGCAGCAATATCCTTTAAATATGTTCATCTTAGAATATTTTCTATTACATGTAAAAAAAAATAACTACTCTTTTTTGGCAAGGCATCAGGAACAAATAGGATGCCAGGCAGGCAGAAATATTTTGCAACTGGAAATATCTTGGTATTGGTAGATATTCAGTTACCAGTCGGTAACTGAATATAAATGAAACTCAGTTTTTAACAAAGACTTATTCAAGCTACTTGTAACAGTAACCAATTCCAAATAAAATAAAAGTCAGGAGAGATCAGTTTGGCTGAAAACAGCCATTCTGCTGATACATCTCCTGTATAACATTCTTGTGATTGAGACTGGTGTTTATTTCTAATTCTAGGTTCTTATTCGCTAACATGAGACATCTATGACTGACTTTCTGTTGAAGAAATTGTGTCTGCAGAAGTCAGCTTCCCAGACCTTCTTTTGTTGCACAGAAGGAAGTAGCAATAAACAGAATTAGCACTATTTTCTTAATTTGTGTTGATGCTTAAGAATGAACCAAAAGTAATAGCAGTTCTTCCATTCTTTCCTTCTAGGTCAGTCCTGTCAGCCTATTTAGACAGATCAGACCAAGAAAGCAACTCCACAGGAAAGTTAAAACTACTGCTTTTGAGACTGAATATAGTAATCAAATTTTGAAATTCTGATTGCATGGTGCTTCTTCCACTACTCATAGTTCAGTGAATTAGGGAGATGTCTATCCAAACCACTTTCAAATATTATCTGGACACTCCAGAATTTTAAAATGTTTTATCCCTTGCCATCCTGGCAACAGAGGCATATCACGGTAATGATTCAAAGTAATCTTCCTTACTCTTTAGGGGTCTCAGTAGATTATGTCTGAGAAAAAGTGATCCTCAGTTGAAAATAATGTCTCTTCTATGTCCTATAAGCTAGAGATACAATTAGTATACTTATTTCTAATAAGGCTGCTTGACATCACTTACTAAAGAATTTATAATTAAAATAATATAGAAGTAAATATAGAAGTAAATTCTTCTACGTAGTTCCTAATACTGCCTTATAGTAAAAGTGAAATTTATTGCAGTATTTGATTAGATCCCAAATAAATAAATAAAAACACAGTGGCTATTTCCTTTTCAAAACTAAAATATTCAGGGAATTTAATTGAGAACAAAGGATAATTTAGTGCATATACAAGATTTTATAAAACTGACTAACACTTATATTAATAATTTGACTCAGCTTTTGGAAAATGTCTCTGTGTGTCAAAAAGAACTAAAAGAAATGCTGACAATTAAATCCCAAATTAAGCATATGCTCAAGACGATAGATATGTGTAGTCATCAGGCCCAGAATTATAATAATAAAAGGTTAGTTACATTTCTTTGAGGAAGATAACATCTATATTGTAGGAAAAAAGTTTAAGTGATAACTATGTTATTCCACATGTAGATATGCTTCAGGTAGGATGTCAGACATTCCTTTTAACCAAGAGTAGTGAATTAAATCTAATCTGGGTGCTGGACCCAGACTTTTGTTCATCTGTTCAGAAGGAAAACAAGAGCTTTGTCTCTTCTGCACACAGTAGTTGTCCATCATTTTTTTTCCTGAACGAGGAAGATGCAAGGTGACAGAATGGGCACAAGCTGCATTTTGTGCATGTGGGAATTGGTTCCCACACAAGGCAGTAAAAAAACAACAACCATGATAACAGATTTAATGGTTACAAAGGCAAAAGAGAGTCTCACCCATCCAAAAGAGGGGGCAAATAATTTTACAAAGGGCCGGAAGGAAGAATAACTCTAAACGAGTTTTTAACATTATTTATGTTTAAAGAGAGAAAGCTTGTTGTTAAATCCCAGAAGTTGTTGAAATTCTTTGACTATGAATCCCTACTATTATCAATAAATATTACTTATCTGTAATTCCTGGATTGCTTATGAGCTTTTCTAAATGGTTCGCTTCTCCCCGTAGGATAAACCTGACAGTGCAGCTCATATTTGTTCACTACATTTTCTCCCAACACAGGAAGGTACACAATAGCAACAAATCACAGCTCTCAAAACATTTAACCCCTTATTTAGCTCTTGGCTTTACTTGGCGGAAGATTCAGACACAATTCAGCTAGGTTAGAATCCAGTTTGGATCTTGCAACAGGTGCATTCACACACAAACACTTAGGGATAGATATATTAGTCAAGTCTTAGGCTGATTTAGTTTTCACCAGAGGTTCTAAATCACTTTTAACAATTCATAGAGAAAGGAGCAATACCTTCCCAAAATTTGAAAATAAATCACATAACAAATGGAAGGGCAAATCCATTAGGACCAAATCTCAAAACCAAAATCTCACTATCCAGACAACTCAGCAGTGACCATCCAGAGAATGACAGGGATTGGAACAGAAACCAGGAAGCCTAGTAAATAGCATTTTAGATAAAACAAGTTTATAATGATAAATAAGATAAGACAATGTGATGTGTGTGCAAAATACACTCTCTATTCTTTTTATTTAAAAAGCAGTCCCACTAAATCGAGATAGTCTCAAGTTCTGCCATTAGTGTTGATATGTAGGTAAGGGTAGAAGTAGGCAAAAACAACAAAAACAAAAAGATCAGGGGTGGGTTCCTCCCAGTTCGGACCGGTTCTCCTGAACCGGTAGCAGCCCGCTGGTGATGTCACAATGACGTCACCGAACCGGATCGGTCAGTACTGGTCCGTGGAGGCCGCCATCTTTTTTTTTAATTTTTTTTAATTTTTTTATTTCCTTCTGAGCATGCGCAGAAGCCGACTTCCGGCACTGTGCATGCGGTCGCAATCTTTTTTTGGGGGGGGGCTTTTTTGTTACTGCGCATGCACACGCGCGTGAAGCGCGCACGCGCCCACGTGGCGCGGGAGGGAGCCAACCGGCAGTGAGGTAAGTTGGAACCCACCCCTGAAAAAGATGTTTTGGCCCTAAGATGAATTTGGTCAAGAGAGATTAACCCAAAGAAATTTTGGTTTAGGTAAAATATTAGTAAAGTACTATCAGCAAATAGACTAGCCATTCTCTTCCAGTGTTGTTTTTGTTGTTGTTTTGTGCTTCTTGAAAATAATGTCCTCATCTCAGACTTGACATCTCTGCAATTTTGAACAGATTTGGAAAAATCACCAATATTTTGACAGAGTTTCTTGGCAATGGAATGTTCTTAAAACTCATTTGTCATAACTAGCCAAAGCAATGGAATGGATGGATACATTATTGTGACACTGCCAATTTTTACTAATTTTCATAATCTTTGGTGATTTCAGGTAGTAGCAATCTTCTTTGTAGTAATAGCAGCTTTTGGTGAAGATAGTATTTTCATTCAATTAAGAAAGTTTGTAATCCCAATCTCTTCAGTAATAAAACAGATCCATTTACAATACAGTTTTGAAGTAAACTACAGTCTGTCATTCGACTAGTTAGTCAAAGAATTAATCTTCTCAATTTCTTTCAAATATTTTGACCATTTTTATATTAAATAATAATTTAGTTGATTATTACTCAAACTCATTTTGAGAAGGAAGAACAAGTTTTTCTGTTTTTATTTCACTATGCCCAGATCTCAATGGTCCAAATTCACCACTTAAATTGTTTTTTCCTTCTAATATGGTGATATATGCCTCTTACACTATTGGCTTTTCATTTTTGGTTATAGCCTTTGATCCTGCTTCACTACTTTATCTGTGGATTCATAATCCCAGCGTTTTCCTGCTTGAAATATCTTTGAATTTATCTGCCTTGCTCCAGACATGGACTGGTGCTCTAGTTCTCTATACTAGAACTGGAGCTGAATGTTCATGTAGCAATTAAAAATGTACAAGTAAAATTAAACTGAAATATACAAATAAAACTAAATTTAGTACTATCGGTTCTTCCTCCTGCATATATTACATAAGGAAATTTTAATTGGTCTTTCCCTAGTTTTTTACATCCATTTCAAACACATCTAATGGGAAATTTTCCATTGTTTGTCATTTGTTAACAATTCAAATGTTTATGTAAAATGGCTCAAAGTTCTACATAATTCATTATCTTTTAGTGTATTTAATTTCTGCTATCAACAATTTCAGATGTGCCCAAAATATTATTGGATCCATGATACTAAAATTGAAATGTATTCACTTTTAATATGTAGATCATAGCTTTGTGGAAATTCTAATTATGGTAATAAACTAATCATTAGAGCTAACAGTAACCGTTGATAATACATTATCTTATATTAAATATATTAATATACCTGATTTTTGTGCTGGAATTTCTCAGACTAATTTACAGTTTATAGTTCATAGCTATAAAATATATTATAATAATATATCAAAATAATATAGAAAACAATAGTCAATAAAAATCAATTTCTGTTTCCTACAATGTAAACTCAAAACTCTGCAAATGGACATCACCAAATGCACATATCAGAATTAAATATATTACATAATACAAAATTTTAAAAAAGGAAAAATGCAATCCAGACAACCAGAACATTTCCAGGTGCAGATTGTGAAACAGCAAGTCATGAATTATTGATGTAAAATATACCAGTTAAAGTTGAAAGGACAGACATTATGTTCCAGTAAGGTTGACTTGGAGGACATACATCGAAATGTAAAATTCATATAAGGAACAAAGGGTTCAGGTTGCTTAATCTGTGTGAAAGAAAACATGAAGAATTATATGAAGAGAGACGAGACACTGTGAATTAAGGAATGTATGAATTACAAGGATCTTGCAGATCATCTAGCCCAATCTGTTGTCCACTTCAGGAATTAGCATTGCAGCTTGCTCAAAAGATAATTATGTAGTGTCTATTTGAAATCTTCATCAAAGAGTTCACCATACTAGTCCTGTTTCATTGTTTACATTTTTCATGATGTCCAACTGAAATCTACTTCAATGTAATTTAAACATATTTATCTTCAATTTTCTGTAATAACTCTGAACAACTCTGATTTGTTAAATCAGGTTATGCCAGACAAAACTTATTGATTTAGTCAACAAAAGTCTTTGGTTAGTAGACAAGAGTGCAATATTCACCTGCATCAGTACAGTTATAGTATCACGAACATTGATAATATTGTGGTATGCTGCACTGGCCAGACCACACCTTTGTCCAGTTTGGTTGGCAGAATACAAAAAGGTAACTAAAGAAATGGAAAGAGTCAGAGAAGAGCAACAAGGGTGATAAGAAACTATGGGGCTAAATTCTACAAGGAGCAGTTAAAGGAATGAGCTATGTTTACCCTTAAGAGGACACATGATACTGTAGATGTCTTCCAATAATACTTGAAGGACATTACAGACAGAGAGTATGAGTTTATTCTCAATAGCAGCCAAGGGTAAAGCAAAAACCAATGGACGAAAGCTTTACAGAGAAAGATTCAAACTTGTAAATAGTAGCAATAGCATTTAGACTTATATACCGCTTTATAGTGCTTTAAAGTCTTCTCTAAGCGATTTCCAGAGTCAGCATATTCCCCCCAATAAATAAGCAAGAATTTTCTTTCTGTGAGAAGTATTAAGCAGTGGAAAAACCCTATTCCAGAAGTTATAGGTGCACTATCACTGGAGATTTTCAGGAAAAGATTGGACAGTAATTCCTGCCTGAATGGGGAGGTGGACTAGAAGATCTCTAAGGTCCTTCTAACTATGATTCTATGATTCCATACCAAAGAAGAGAGATTAAAAATTAATACCTCATACAGGGGAAGTTTTGCTTATGGATCTTACGAATATTAGGCAAAAGGTGCCAGATTAACAGAAAGATTTCCCAAAAGACCAAAGGACATGAAATCAAATAACTAGCATAAGATGAGTAATGGACAGAGCAAGAGAATATAAGGAGGACGTTGCTTTATGGACAGCAGCAATATCTTGATCATGTAGATCATGCCAGTATATAAAATGTATTAAGACTAAATAGTGTGTCAGAATGCTTAATTATTTCCCTGTGGAACCTTTGTAGTGAAGAATTGAGAAACATGGTTATTCAGGATAAGAAAGGTAATAAAACAAAGATAGAAAGCGAAAAAACATCTGAGTTAACATTAAATATTAGGTACATAGAAAAAAAATGATAATTAGTATGTTGTGACCTTACAGTTGACAACAAAGTAGTGAAAATAGAGCATAGTATTGTTTTCTTGGAAATAAGAATAGATAAAGATATAAACTGTGCTGAAGAATTAAGAAGGAGATTAATCCTAGGGAGGAAGAAAATGAAAATCGTAGATAAGATTATGAAGGGTAAGGATATTTCTATGGCAACAAAAATCAGAATAGTTAACACAGTAGCTTTCCCAGTGGTAATGTAAATTTTTGAAAGCTGGACACCGAGAATGAGAAAATAAAACTCCTTTGAACTTTGAATCTGGAGATGGTTATTAGAAATACCATGAACTACAAGATCCAATCAATCAGTCCTGGGCAACAACAACAGAGAAAGGACAGACTGCTCCTTTGAGATGATGATCAGAAAGCAGAAAGTCCTTTTCTTCAGGCATGTGATTATATATTTTCACATTCCATTGTGTGTGTGTGTGTGTGTGTGTGTGTGTGTGTGTGTGGTCTGTTTAAGGAAAGCAGAAGAGAAAAAAGATAAGGTGGACTGATGGTATCAAAAATATTACAGGACTTCCCTTTAATGAACTACAGTTTACTAAAAAGATAAGTTGGTAAGATCCATGTATTCACCAGAATTTGATCTGATAGCATCTAACTCTGCAGAGATTTGTACCAATGAACATCCTGAAACTGCTCAGAGTTTCTGAGTACTGGCATCTTTAAAAATGGTACATTCTTTCTATCCTGGGGTGTTGAATTATGAGAATTCTTAGGCTGCTAATATTACAATATTTCTTCACTAGTTCCCAGAATTCACAGAAGAGAATTTTGTGGGCTAGAGTCTCAATCAACTACAGTTTTCAATTTATATTAAAAGTAGTTTTCTGTTGAGGATGCAATAGAACTTAAAGAACATGCTAATAAAAGGTCATTGGCTCTGTACAGAATTTAGAAGATACATATAAATCGAGATTATAATTGATTTGAACTCTCAAGTGCTGGCCAAGATTAACACTATTAAAGATGCTGTTTCTGTCAAGGCTTTTGAAAGTTAAAATACACAATAAAAAGTTCTACAGGTTTCTGAGCCAGATAACATAGTACTTCAAAATCAATTTTATACATAGAGAAGCAGTAATTTCTTGGAGCTTTTTGAATAAATACCTCGGGTCCTTGCCTGATCTGTAGAAATCAAACGTACGTACGTACACACACACACACACACGATGCACACGCATACCTGTGACAAAAGATGAGAAGATGATATTAAGGTTTAGTATGAAAGCACATATTGTGTTTCTAGATTTCGATAAAACAATGTTCAAAAACAGAAAGAAAGTATTTTATAGACTTTTGGTAGATGCTGCTAGGAAACTTCCCCACTTTTATCAAACCATACCAGCATAATATCCTATTTGAATGGTTCATTTGCAGTTAATAGAGACATAATAAATATAATAATTAACAAATAATAAAGACAGAAGCTAGATGTTTGTATGAATAAATAGTATGATAGAAATACTGGTCCTTTTATTGAATATTACACTTTTTCTGAGTGGAGACACAGTCTATTAACTATGGCATAGTTCACAAAATATAGAAGCAACATTTTCCCCAAACATTAGGTAAAAGGAACTAACTTTTCATTCAACTTGATGTTAATTTGGAGATGGTATAGAATACCTTATGAGCTTAACTTTGTTACTCTTGATCTGTTTTCTTTTTACTGTTCCCATAAATTATTACTAAATATATTTGCTCCTTCAACTAATTTTGAAAATAACATCTAGAATCTGGGAGTTAAAATTGGGAGGCATGTTGCTCTTCTTGTTAAGGATAATGTCACATCTAATAGTAATTTAATTTTACTCTTTGTGAATGTGTCTCTGTAAAGCTGTATAAGTGGACAAGAAGCATTTCAAATGTGGTGGCATTGTAAATTTGTATAAAAAGGATTGTTATTTTGGCAATTTTTAGTACCTTTCCTAATTATCTTCACCATGGAATTATCTTTTTCATAGGAGCTACCTACATTATGGTTCAATTTCATATTATCAAACTATGAATCATGATTCCAAAAACTCAGGATGACTCTAGTTCATCAGCAATGAGGACAAGCATTTTGATTCCCCCCCACTTCCCTCAATCAGTTAGACCAGATGAGGAATAATTTCAGAGGTGAAAAAAGCCCCGATGTAGATAGAATAAAAATTATCAGTAAACTGTAATAATACTGCAATGGGTATTAACTAAGTGCAGCTTTATTACAGTTTATTTGTGTAGGACAGTGAAACAAAATAAATTTAGACACCTTCCAGCATGCAATATATACTGTGGTCTCAGGGCTAATGCACCTTATGCTTATGTACATGGTAAGTAATATGATATGACAGACCATATCATAGAAGTGGGTCTGATTAATGAGCAGCTCAGAAAAGGAGGCCAATAAGCAAAGAAGGGTCACCATCCAATTTATGGAAAGGGGAAATAGAAGTATCAAAATATTAGTATGAGGAGTTATGCAGAAAAGCCATTAATCAGCCTTGCCTCTATAAGAGGCCAAAAATGTTTTTCTAGCTTTATTCTTTTGCAAGCCCACCCCATGTGTAAACCAAAGTAAACAGTTGAAACTGCATCTTCGAGGGCCTCAATGTTATATAAGAAAATGAAGGGCCTTCCTTAAGTGGGGGGGGGGAACCTAACACTGAAATAAACACATATGTGAAAATGTGTTGTGTTTGTTTGTTTGTTTTTAAATTCCTTCCTGGAATAAAACAAATGCTTTTTAATCCTTCTTAGCAAAATAGGTAGAATTTCATCAACTGTATATGTCCTTCCTTATGTGCAAGAAGATGAGTCCTTTTGTTTGTCTGATTTGGTAGACCTACAGTATGTCACAGAAGTGAGTACACCCCCACACATTTTGTAAATATTTAAGTATATCTTTTCATGTGACAACACTGAAGAAATGACACTTGGCTACAGTGTAAAGTAGTGAGTATACAGCTTGTATAACAGTGTAAATGTGCTGTCCCCTCAAAATAACGCAACACACAGCCATTAATGTCTAAACTGCTGGCAACAAAAGCGAATACACCCCTAAGTGATAATGTCCAAATGGGACCCAAGTAGCCGTTTTACCTCCCTGGTGTCATGTGACTCATTAGTGGTACAAGGTCTCAGGTGTGAAGGGGGAGCAGGTGTGTTAAATTTGGTGTTATCGCCCTCACTCTCATACTGGTCACTGGAAGTTCAACATGGCACCTCATGGCAATGAACTCTCTGAGGATCTGAAAAAACAAATTGTTGCTCTACATAAAGATGGCCTAGGCTATAAGAAGATTGCCAAGACCCTGAAACTGAGCTGCAGCACGGTGGCCAAGACCCTACAGCGGTTTAACGGGACAGGTTCCACTCAGAACAGGCCTCGCCATGGTCGACCAAAGAAGTTGAGTGCCCGTGCTCAGTGTCATATCCAGAGGTTGGCTTTGGGAAATAGACGTATGAGTGCTGCCAGCATTGCTGCAGAGGTTGAAGGGGTGGGGGGCCAGCCTGTCAGTGCTCAGACCATACGCCACATGCTGCATCAAATTGTTCTGCAGGGCTGTCGTCCCAGAAGGAAGCCTCTTCTAAAGATGATGCACAAGGAAACCCGCTAACGGTTTGCTGCAGACAAACAGACTAAGGACATGGATTTCTGGAACCATGTCCTGTGGTCCAATGAGACCAAGATAAACATATTTTGTTCAGATGGTGTCAAGCGTGTGTGGCGGCAACCAGGTGAGGAGTACAAGACAAGTGTGTCTTGCCTACAGTCAAGCATGGTGGTGGGAATGTCATGGTCTGGGGCTGCATGAGTGCTGCCGGCACTGGGGAGCTACAGTTCATTGAGGGAACTATGAATGCCAACATGTACTGTGACATACTGAAGCAGAGCATGGTCCCTTCCCTTCGGAGACTGGGCGGCAGGGCAGTATTCCAACATTATAACAACCCCAAACACACCTTCAAAACGACCATTGCCTTGCTAAAGAAGCTGAGGGTAAAGGTGATGGACTAGCCAAGCGTGTTTCCAGACCTAAACCCTATTGAGCATCTGTGGGGCATCCTGAAATGGAGGTGCGCAAGGTCTCTAACATCCACCAGCTCCGTGACGTCATCATGGAGGAGTGGAAGAGGACTCCAGTGGCAACCTGTGAAGCTCTGGTGAACTCTATGCCCAAGAAGGTTAAGGCAGTGCTGGAAAATAATGGTGGCCACACAAAATATTGACACTTTGGGCCCCATTTGGACATTATCACTTAGGGGTGTACTCACTTTTGTTGCCAGCAGTTTAGACTGCTGTGTGTTAATGGCTGTGTGTTGCGTTATTTTGAGGGGACAGCACATTTACACTGTTATACAAGCTGTATACTCACTACTTTACATTGTAGCCCAGTGTCATTTCTTCAGTGTTGTCGCATGAAAAGATATACTTACATATTTACAAAATGTGAGGGGGTGTACTCACTTCTGTGACATACTGTATGTCCTGTTCTCCTCCAAGATCTGATGGCAGGTTAGCTTTTGCTGCCAGAAGGGAAAGAAGAAGAAAAAACAATGGATGTCTCACTTGTGATGCCTTCAATTTACATTTTTAGTCAGTGTATGTATTTTAGTGTCACTGGGAGTCCTGAACTATTGGGTTTTTTTTCTGACAGTATTGTGCATTATTATATATTAATGCTGTAAGTGATTGGGCACTGCCATGTTAAAGACAGTTGAAACTAATTAATGATATTCATAGAAAATACATTTATCTATAGCCACTATACTGTAGTTCTACTGTATGAATGACAGCATTCCTAAGTACCAAAAAATTGATATTGTTAAGCCAAATGGCATTCTCCTACTGGAGTCTTCTTGGCCTCCTTAGTTCTTAACAGGAATTACCAATACCTAGAAACAATATTGAAAGAATATTCAAATATATATATATATATTTTAAAATGGATACAAAGTTCCTTATATTCAAATATAAAATTTCTTCATTGAATGGATAAAATACAGAATAAATAATTGTTTTCATAACAGGGACGACAATAGATCTAAAGAGAGCTGATCCAGTTCACACATATAAAATAATGTTTAATTGACAAGTTCTGTTACTTCTTCATACACTTCATACACTTACAGTTGTTCTTTGCATTATCTATTTTTTAATAAAAATATTTAAACTAATTTTTTAAATTTAAACTATTAATTATCTGTAGCATTTGATCACAGTGAAAATCTCAATTTATTTTGTTTATTTAAGAGGGGGCAATAAGAAGAATTCTAAGTGACAATATATAAAATTATACTTGTATTAGGATATTTCTTTTTTGTGTTCGCAATTATGATTGAAAAACATTATTAAGATAATGTCCAGGTTTGAATTTGCTATTTTCCCATTATGATCCCTTAATTTAGTTTTCTGTCATAGCCAAATAAACCATTAGTGATTATTGATCAGCTCATGTTGAATCTACTCAATTACTTAGTGTGGAAGACTGATTTTGGAAGATATTATTTCTTTGGCAGTTTGATATCCAAAATGATTTGAAATCATTTGCTAACTGTTCATCTTTTCTCCAGATAATTTATGAATAATTCCCTCATACTTCGTCTTGTTTCTTTTCAGTGCAGGCACAACTTTTCCCCTTTCCCTGCCTCAATGAATGTCTGCACTAAGTCCAAAGCTTGGAGTGATTTACCTGAAGAGTGATATTCAGAAACCACTGTAAGTTAATTTTGTAAACTCAGCATAATATTACTGCTTAAGGACAAAAAGAAAGTCTCAGAACCTTGTAAGAATCTAGAAGCCAACATATACATGATGTATCAAAAGTTGGATCATTTGATCCAATCATAATTTTGGGTTTCACAGAAAATATTACTGATACCCCGTTTCCCCCAAAATAAGACATCCCCTGATAATACACCCAATCGGGCTTTTGAGTGCATGGCAATAAGGCCAAGTGCTTATTTCAGGGTTCAAAAAAATATAAGACAAGGTCTTATTTTCGGGGAAACACGGTACTTAGTGGTGATCAAGGGTCATGTCTGAAATGAATAAGAAAGTTTTAGAAGAAAATGACAACCAATTGAACATTTATTGTAATTCATATAATCTGTCTGTGGCACCTGATTTTTGCTACATCTTGTATTTTCACAGCATTACCAAAGAATATAGAAACAAAGTTGCAATAGTGTTTCAGCTGCATTTTATGAGATTTCTGCTGTTCAATGAAGTTGGGTTTTGGCATTTCAGGTCAGCTGAAAAGCCAATATTAAATCATGTACAAGGCAAACTTAATGATCAATTAGTGTAATGTAAAGGCCATCAATTTAACAAACATTTTTATGATTAGGAACAACAAACAATCATTCACATAACATTGTCTAATTCTCAGAAAATAAAAATTGGGTAAGGACTTTACTAATAGTATCATTGGAGTCAATAAAGCAACATATATAATCTAAATCGGTAAAATAAAACATACAAATTTCAATGTGTTATTATTCCAAAACATCATGAATGGAACCCATGTCTTTCTATGTGAATGCACATATTTTAGCATTTCAATAACTAGGGCAGACAATAATTGATAAAATAACTCAACTTGAAAATAACTCTAAATTTTAGAGTTCCAGATCAACAATGGCAAGCAATTTTATGCACTGAATTATTTATCCAACAATTAGCTAAGATAATTGTAAATTTGACTGACAAAACAGGTATGTATTTTCTCCAGCATTCCTTGTTTACCAACCCAGATTAAAAAGAAGCAGTTATGTACTGTATGATTGGTAGAATATAGAAAACAATATTTGCCTTGATTAATTGATTAATGTTGTGCCATCAAGTCAATGTTGACTTTTAATAAATACATATAGATAGATTTATATATGTTAGATATCTGAATGAAGGTAGTCTGATATTTTAAAGTAGAGCTGATGAATATGCATGAAAATGAAAGTATAGGTGTAATTATGAATAAAAAAGGTATGTGGAGGAAAATTGTTGCAGGAGTTCATGAAACTAGGAATTCATAAGTTGATAATGTGGTTATGTTAGAGATGTGTTTGTTGATTATATATATATTATGCAAATGATGCTGTATTTCTTGGGTATTCTTTATTATGATTCTGAATACCAATATAAAACATGGATACATGGGGTAGACAATACTTGATTCCAGGTCCACAAGGGTAAAGTCTAGAAATGTAAGGTATTTTAAAAAAAATCCTCTCCAGGATTGTTGCTAGGAGCACATTAAAGCAAGTTAAGGATATGGCTCTTTAGAATTTTGGAGCTGTAATTTGATATAAATATTGCAATGCTTATAAAAATAAAGATTATTCACAGTCATCATTATCTCTAGGCAGGGATGATGCTTTTTTATTAGCTAAGAACCCAAAATATTTGCAGTAGATCTTAAGACTGTGTGATACAATAAGGAGTATGGTGGATCTGAAAATTAATGTCTGAAAGACATTAAGATGTGGGATAGAGACAGAGAAAATGGAGTGAACAATTCCAGGTTATACTTAAATAGCAAATATTTGGAGAGAACTGTTTGGTCTCTCCAGTACTCAGTAAGCCTTCATGTTATATTAGCTTCAGTGCATCTTCTTCGCTGTCCTTCAGATAGTCTTCCAATGCCTATTTATTTTCTTCAACTTTCTGACATAATTTGCAACACTCCACACTCACCTATTTTCTTAAGTAGAGTCTGTCAATGTCTCTGTGTGGATGAAGGGCATCATTATTTTTCTGGCCCTCCTATCCAGGGTTTTTAATTCTCTTTGAGTCCAGTCAACTCTTCCAGCTGTGTATCTAATGACTGAAGTGGCTCAGCAGTTAATTCTCTTTGCAGTATTTCCTCCACTGAGTTTGGACTTTCTTCTTCACTTTCATGATGTATTCATTTCTAACCTTATTCTTGTCTTCAGTATGCTTGATGTTGCCAGCTTGAAGGTATTTATAGTGATTGACTTCATTCAAACTCTTGAAGTTATTTCCATAGGGAATCTTGATTCCTTCAGTTTTCTATTTCTATTGATGGTGAAGAGTGACTCATTTATCCAGTCCAAACTCCATTGCAATATCTAGGCTGTACATATGGACAATGTTGAGCAGTGCTTCTATTTCAAATGGTGTTTTTACATTCAGCTTTAGATCATCCATGTAAAGAAAGTGGGATAGCCTGGCAGATTTTTTTTGGATGTTTGATAGCCATGGCTAGCAGAATTTGCCCAGTCTGTTGTGTTTTCCATTGCCCACATATCCACAAAGTTATGGATGCTACTGGTAAAAGTTTTAGAAAACCATTCTAGAAGCTATGCTTTGCATACTTTGCCTATCTTGCTTGTCTGTTTTGAAATTATCACGATTATATGTAGAAAAGGAAAACAAATAATGGAGTTGACTCACTCATTATTTTCTGCTATATTGAGATTCAGAATCAGATTACACCCAATCTTTACAAATAATTACATTATCTGGAGTATACGTTGTGTGATTGTGCCCATTAGATTCTGTTCCACATCTAAAATAATACTTTGTTTTATAAGCAGTACCTATAGATATCCAAGATATGGATATATTAATAGCTGATCAAGTTAGAATGACATTCTTGAAATAAGAAATTACCAAAAATATTTTCAAGTATTTTATTTATTATCTAATTTATATAGCCACACATCTCACAAGCAAGTGATTCTGGGCAGCATACAACAAAACTAAAACAATGCATAGCTAAAATGATTACCAATAACAACAAGTAATTTTACAACCCTGTAATCAGAGGTGGTATTCAGCCGGTTCGGACTGGTTTGGGCGAACCGGTAGTAGCGACCTGCAGGTAGGCCCGGCGCCGCGCCGCCCACGCCGTCCTATTTAGCCACGTTTTCAAGCCACGCGCATGCGTGCAAGCTGCGCGTGCGAGCAAAGCGCATGCGCGGCTGTGCGCATGCGCAGACGG
>QLTV01002927.1:2136962-2195992 GCA_003457575.1 Thermophis baileyi | reverse complement strand
CCGCCCCGGTGCTATGCCGTCCTATTTAGCCACGTTTTCAAGCCACACACATGCGTGCAAGCTGCACGTGCAAGCAAAGCGCATGCGCGGAAGGCTTGCTGTGCACGCTCACATTTTCGGTGCTGGGTGAACCGGTAGGTAAATTATGTGAATCCCACCTCTGCCTGTAATCCCTTAATTCGGGGTAGAGTTGGATATTAAAACTATAAAACAGCTAAAAAAATAATAGCTGAAGGGATGTTAATAATGATGGAGCCACCTCAACAGTTCCCTGGGTTCCCCAGGCATAACCTTTGGCAGCTTAGAAGTGATGAGAACATGCTCAGCTCATGGGAAAGAAGATTCCACAGTACAGGGGCAATAGCAGAAAAGGCCAACCCCCCTAGATCCTGCCAAACATATCTCTAGATTACAGGACCCCAGATTTTATTCTAGTATTTGATCCATAAAAGTATATGCTACTTTATAGAGTGGCAGGGTGAGGAAAGACTAAAAAAAAGAATGCATCCGTTTTTTAAAATGAAAAATTATAACTTTCATTGGATTTTGCTACAACAGCAACTCAAAACTGAAACGAAAAGGTTGCTTTAATCATGAGTGTATCCTTTTAGTCAAATTAAAATTAATAAATATAAGAACATTGATTTTTACAAATATTTGAGGAACATACTTATTAATGTGTAAGCTGCAGAAAGTAATTTGGAAGCTAACACTAAAATAACCTTGTTATAAAGTTCAAGCATTAACTATTTATTTATAACTAGCTAGCTAGCATTTTATATACCTATCCAACCTAACCAAAGTGACTGGGTCACTTAACAAACAGCAACAAACTTAAAGAAAACAATATAAAATTGAAATAAATACACCTATAAACAATGGGGAAAGAGACCGATCTTGACAGCCTTTGTAAAGGGCCACAGGGCCTTGGATTGTGGTGAGTTTTTAACTATGGTGGCTATAGATTTTGCCAGATACTTGGGCATGAATCCTTTGCTGTCCCCATAGGTCTGGGTTTTTTTTTTGCATGCCATCACCTCCTTGCTTACTAGCAAGACTGCTTTTGAAGAAGAGACAGAAATTGCTCACAAGGTAAATTTCACCCTCTCCTGTGACAACCAATTTCAGAGGAGAGAATAATTAGTCTGTTGCAAGAAATAATTCATAATTTGGTAATATTTCATTGTGTGGTAGGGGACACGGTGGCCTAGTGGTTAAGATGCTGGGCTTCTGGACAGAAAGGCTAGCAGTTTAAGACCTGAACACCTGCAATAGAGTGAGCTCCTGTTCTTGCCCCAGCTCCTGCCAACCCAGCAGTTCAAAAGTACACAAATGCAAGTAGATAAATAGGTACAACTTCAGTGGGAAGGTAACAGCATTCCTCGGCTTATAGTCATGCCGGCCACATGACCATGGAAGCATCTTTGTACAGCACTGACTCCCTCAGCTAGGAAATGGAGATGACCACTGACCCCTAAAGACAGACACGACTGAACAGGGAAAAACTTCACCTTTACCTTAATTGTATGGTAAAATTTTATGGGAAAAGTTGCAGTTTTATAGATCTTCTTAAGTAGGTTATATTCCCATGATGGCGAACCTATGGCACGCGTGCCAGAGGTGGCACACAGAGCCCTCTCTGTGGGCACACGCGCCGTCGCCAGCTGCTCTTCTGGTTTCCAGTATGCACATGTGTGCTGGCTATGCTGGAGTGCCGGAAAATGGCCTGAAAACGGCCCAAAACCAGGCCTTTTTCCAGGCCGTTTTTCAGGCCGTTTTTCAGGCCAAAACCACCCTGAAAACGGCCTGAAAATCGGCATGAAAACGGCCAAAAAACAGGCATGCGCACCGGCCAGCTCATCTTCAGGTTTCCGGCGCTCCAGCGCGTGCACATGCATGCACGTGTGTTCCGATTTGGGCACTCAGTGCCGAAACTGTTATATTCCATAACCAAAATTGTTATGAGAATACATTTCATAATCTTTAAGATGCCAGTGACACAAAAATGTGGGGAATAGATTTACTTTGTTTGGGTACATTAATATCTATAACCTTTAACATTTTCTTAACACTTTAAGAAAACATTTTAGCTTCAAAAAAGTAATGAATTAGAGTTCAAAAACAATTTGATTATGGTAGGTTTCAATATTGCCTAGTGATCCTGTAATCATGGGTTTATTAATTGTTTTTAGGTATGGTCAATCAACATATTTATTTACCTTGTAGATTCTTGCATAGCATGATTTTTAAAGAAAGGGAAGAGGAAAAGAGATTCATATCTGTCAATTTGTCTCAGTTCAGTTTCCATTTTCTAACTGAGCAAAAATTTCATTGAATTGTGTAATTTTAATACTTAATGACAAAGATTCTTTAAAGGGTTTTTAGTAAACCAACATAATAACTTGGAGCAAAAATCTGAAGTTCTGAAATTAACTAATCTGAAACCAGCTGGTCGCCTGCTGCCCTCTAGAGGCCATTTTTTATAAGTGTCAGCCACCATGGTTTCACAAGAACTTTCATGTGCTGTGTTTTTTCTTACCATACCAAGCTTATATAATTCTTTTATATAACTAGAGACAATGTTCTTGATTAATAGCAAAGTGGCTTGCCCTTTGTTATGCTATAATGTGTTTTTCTGCATATTTCTTCATTTCTGATTCCATGAGGGTACAGAATTACTTTGTAAATCTTTTTTTTTTTTCCTACGAAAAATCTTTGGGGGAGGCGGAAGAGAGGTAGGAAATAAAAAATAGATTTGTTGTTTTATTGAATATGTTCTTTTTTATAATAAAATCCAGATTTTGTTTGTACAATTCCATCTTATTTTAATGTTAAGTACAATACTTCATATAATGTGTATTTGTTTATGTGTACAACTCAAAGGTATGCTAAATAGCCCCTAAACAGTTCTTTTCTCAAAACTATTTATTTCTCTGTACACAAGTGATCTATTTTAACTTTTGTCCACTTTTTAAGATTCTCTGTCCACTATTATATTAGTGTTTATAAACTGAACATAAATATTGAGGTCATTAGCTTCACTGTTCATTCTAAACAGAATTATTTTTGTGAAGCATGCAAAACATCCTAAACTTGACATACCAGCTTGGAATATTTAGAGCTTGAACAAGACATGACTTTCCAGAAAGTTTGCCCTTATTTCTGGAAAACTATAACAACATGATTTAATATTGGCTTTGAAATGGCACAGGTCCCATTCAGAAGAGTCTCATACAGTAACTCACTTTTTCAGCATAGACAATAAATTAGCTTAGGATAAAACTAGGTTACAGGAGAAGAGAGTTGAGATAAGGAAAACAGTGATTTAACTGCATTAAACAATGATTTAATGCAATACCCAGTAGTGATGGACCTCAGTCACTGAATAACTTGGTTTATGCAGAATATCACATTGACATGGACAGGTAATTTTGGATGGCTAATCCTAATTTCAGGGCCTCATAATATGCTTTCCTTTCTCTATGCCCCTGTCTGGAAATATGATGCTTTTTTTCTGAGTGCATAGATTTTTTCTGTATTTTTGTGTGCTACAAAATATGTTTATCCAATATTTTAAAAACACATTTCTTTGGGAGGGAGGGGAAGCATATAGTGTCCTTTATTCTATAAATTGTATTAATCTTATTTTGGAGTATATGCTATGTATGTACAGTATATGTTTCATTTCAAAATGGCAGCAGGCTATGATAGTTTTCCTCCAGTTGTGGGTGTGGGTGTCAGATTGCTAATCGCTATTGTGTAGAATCAAGAGTAGCGATCATTTAAGAGAAGCAAGCCATTATACTTCAAGAGTTGTTCCAAACATTGTCCAAATATTCCACCAGATATCTAGAAACTGGCACAGAAGTGCTCATTCTCTTACTTGATAATGTCCTACATATGATGCCCTATGCTACACATCAGTTAAAGTCATTGGCAATGCCCTATATAATTGGTAGGTAAGATATCTTCAGAAGCTGCAGAAGCAGCCACTGAATGATCTGTTTTATTGCAGCAGACACTCTGGTGCAAAGAGAAAGATGAGCTAAGAAGATGGGAGGGGGACCTTATGGTGATGGCTACAGATATAACCACACCAAGTACTACAAACTTATCTCCATAAAAAAACAATGGATATGGCATTGCAAAACAGCAGCTATGCTAACTCCTCATCCCATGCTTCTTATATAGAAGAAATTATTTCTAGGAGTGCTTTGAGACTTCCCAGAACAAGCCATGGAAAGGTGAGCTGGCTATAAAACCATATATCTTGACAGTTTAAAGAAGAGCGGTAGCTACAGCTACCATGAGGAAATTAAAGCTCCTATTGTCATGGCAGGGAAAGCCTGTGGATAGAAAGCAGGGGTAATTAATATGCTAAATTAGGAGGGATATCATGCAAAGAGGCCTTGCATGAGGGACTGGGCCCAAGAGCAATTTAAAGAAGATGATCTGAAAGTTCTGGAAAATACATGGACAATTGTAGTGTCTTTTGTGGATGACTGCAGGATCTCTTCATCTTCTAGTACAAACATACATCATAAATATTCCATAAGCAGCTAGCATATAAGGCTTAGCAGTTGTTGGCATCAGGGACCACACTGGAGGCACCCTTATTTACAAGGCTCCATTGTTGAGACCTGAGTGTAAGGAGTAGGGTGCAAATAATTTCTGGGTCTGAGTAAGGGACAATGTGTTCTGTCCCAGCTGCTGAACCGAGAAAAACAACACAAGCAACGTACAAATAAACCTTGTTTAATACTAATTAAACTACTAATACTCTCTTAGCAGTCGTGTCTGTTAAAGTCCATGAAATCATAAATAAGTCCTTTCAGTGCACCAGCTGTTAATTAATGTCTTAACAGTTGGCCAGAGTCCAAGCACAAAGAAGCAAGAAGTCCAACGAATTAGGCTATCTGATATCAGTCACTCGAATTTACGGAGGTTGGCAGAAAGCCCAGGAGTCATTAGCAGGAGAAGTAATGCCATTTCAAAAACCAAGAAAATACGTGGATTGAACGGAGTTGTTTCCTGCAACGTGATTGAGCATGGTCATTACTTAAATAGGCTAAGGGCGTGGCCAATTAGCCCCAAGCCCTACTCCCGAGGAGACCTCCTCCTGAGTAGCCACTCCTGCCTCTTGGCAGCTCTGCGTGCCTGTGCATTAAGAATAGGCTCCTCCTCTTCTTCCTCGTCACTGATGGGAGCTTCTGGAGGTACTGAAGGCCCTGGCTGACTTTCCGTCTCTGGCACCGAGTCCCCACCAACCTCCTCACTGTCCGACTCAGGTACCAGCTGCACAGGCCACTGGTGCATCACCACAACAGCCTCTTCACTGTCGGAGTCCGCAACCAGCTGCACGGGTCGTTGGCGGGCCACAACACAATGTGAGAAGGAATATGGTTCTATAGCTCTCTAGGAGAGCTGTTAGCTAAGCAAGTGGGACCTAAAGTCACTTCATTTGTTGTGTTTGTGGAATTGCTTTTGGTTTTGTCTCACAGGAATGGGTGGTAGCAAAGCTATTGCCCTCCAACTGAATTCAATATTTTTTCCTTTTTATTTCAATAATTTTTATTAAACATTTTCTAAAAAAGATTTTTACAATCTACTTTTTGACAATTGTCCCATATCGTATTACATCCATGTTACATCAATTTGTCCCTCTTTTTCAATTTACAATTAACTATAGATATAAATCCATCCTTATATATATTTCTATTTACATTACACAATATTACTTCAGTTTCTTATATGTCGATTCCATTTCTACATTATCTTAGCACCTTTCTTACTTCTGTACCTTCTTTAAAATTAGTCTTTCTTAACCTATACATCTGTCGTCTAGCCATTTATACCAATCGTCCCATATCTTATAATATTCTGATTCTTCTTTATCGTTCATTTCTTTTGTAAGCCTGTCCATCTCTGCACACTCTAAGATTTTTTTTAATCACACAGTCCTCTGACGGTATCTTGTTGTTCTTCCAATTCTGTGCAAATACTATTCTTGCCACTATGATAATGTGTAAAATTAAGTATTGCGTCTTTTTGTTATGACTCCCTGTAAATATCCCTAGTAAGAATAGTTCCGGTTTCATTTCTATTTGTTGGTTTGTTATCACTTCAATCCATTTCCTTATCTTTTGCCAATATTGCTTTGCTTTTTGACATGACCACCACATGTGGTAATATGTTCCTGAATTTTGTTTGCATTTCCAACATTCTGGCGATGTGTTGGAGTACATTTTTGCTATCCTTGCTGGTGGAAGATGCCATCTATAGAACATTTTGTAAATATTTTCTTTATATGCTACAGACTTCGTCAATTTATAGCTTTTGCTCCAGACCTTGTCCCATTTCTCCAGTTCTATATTGTAGCCAAAATTTTGTGCCCATGTTATCATCACCTCTTTCACTACCTCCTCTTCCATCTTATAACTCAGCAAATAATTGTAGAATTTTGTAATCATTTTGTCCTCTGGGCCTAGTAAGATTTTATCTAATTTGTGTTCCACTTTCTGGAATCCATATTGTTCTGCATCTTTTTTGTATCTAGTTTTTATCTGTAAGTACGGCCACCAGTCAATTTCTATACCCTGCTCTTTTAATTCTATTCTTGTTTTCAATTCTCCTTGTTCCTTTAATATTTCTTTATATGTCTTCATTTTGTCCCTGTCCAATAAGTTTGGGTATATTAGTGCTTCTATTGTCGAAAGCCAAGTAGGTATTTTGCTGTAGTGGTTTCTTTTAATTTTTTGCCAAACCTGTATGAGTGCATCTCGAATTAGGTGTCTTTGAAAGTAACTGTGGATTTTACTTTTGCCGTCCCACAGAAAGGCATGCCAGCCCCTCTGAAGATCGTGCCCTTCCAGAGTCAAGATTCTTTTATTTTTTAGTAGTATCCAATCTTTTATCCACGTAAGGGTTGCTGCATGATAGTAGGTCTCCCAATCGGGAAGACCAAATCCTCCTCTTTCTCTCTTATCTTGTAAAGATTTTAATTTAATTCGTGGTTTTTCCCCTTGCCAAATATAACTCATTATTATTTTATTTAGATCATTAAAAAAAAATTTCCCTAATTTTATCGGTATGACCTGAAATAAGAATAAAATTCTGGGCAGTATATTCATTTTAATAGAGGCGATCCTACCTATGATCGATAATTGAAGTTTCTTCCATATTTCTACATCCTTTTTTACCTGATGCACTAATCTACCATAGTTGTCGTCTTTCAAAGTTGAGCATTTAGCTGTTATCCAAATTCCCAAGTATTTTATTTTTTTCGTGACCTGTATACCCATTCTCTCTTCCCACTCTCTATCTTGTTTTTTCGTAAGATTTTTCGTTATTGCTTTCATTTTGTTTTTGTTAATTTTGAGTCCTGCTACTTTTCCGTATTCTTCCATGTGCTGGAGCAATTTGGTTCCTGACTCTAATGGTTGTTCTAGTACGAATACTAGGTCATCGGCAAATGCTTGGAGCTTATACACTTCTTTTTTAATTTGTAAGCCCTTTATTTCCTGTTCACCTCTAATCCTAATTAGTAATACTTCTAACTTCAAAATAAATAACAAGGGGGCTAGTGGACATCCTTGTCTCACTCCCTTAGCAATATTGAAGGCTCCCGTGGTCTCTCCATTTATTATTATCCTTGCCGTTTGGGTTGTGTATATTTTTTCCACCATTCTTATGAATTTTTCTCCAAAGTTCATTTTTTCCAATTGTAAGATTATAAATTTCCAATTTAAATTATCGAAGGCCTTCTGGGCATCAAGAAAAATTAAAGCTGTTTGTTTTCCGGAGTGGACTTCGTAATATTCTAGTGTGTCAATTATAATTCTTATATTGTTTTTTATATTGCTTTTTGGGAGGAAACCATTTTGGTCCGTGTATATTAATTCATTTAAGACTTTTTTGAGTCTTTCCGAAATAATGGCTGCAAATATCTTGTAGTCCACATTCAATAGCGAAATAGGTCTGTAGTTTCAAATTTGTGTATGATCTGTATCTTCCTTAGAAATAACTGAAATAAGAGCATCTGTCCAGGATTTTGGTATATTCGCGTTCGTCAATGCATCGTTATAAATTTCCAACATTAGTTTATCTAGTGGTTCCTGTATCGTCTTATAGAATTCTACCGGTATTCCGTCTGGGCCTGGAGATTTGTTTTTTTGTCTCTTTCTCGCCTCTACCAATTCCATCATAGTTATTTCCCCATTAAGAATTTCCCTTTTTGATTCCACAATTTCAGTCAAGTTTGTTCCATCTAAGTATTGCTTGATACTGTCCTCCATTATATTTTCCTGTTGATATAAGTTTTGAAAAAAGTTTTGTACTAATTCCTTTTTTTTTTTTCATTCTTGTAGTGCATTTCCCCCTCTTCATCCTGTAGTTGAGTTATTATTCTTTTTTCTTTCTCTTTTTTTTAATTTGTAAGCTAACCATCACCTGGGTTGCGTGTTAGCGTGTTCAAAATAGTTTTGTTTCGCCATTTTCAACTTCCGTGCAAGTTCCTCTTGTGTAATAAGATTAAACTTATGTTTAATTAAATCTCTTTTCCTCTTAATTTTTACACTTTGGGATCGTTCTGGAGCTCTAATTCCACTTTTTAAAGTTCTTCCTGCAGACATTCTTGATTTTGCTTTCTTTTCTTATTTCTTTTGGCCAAATATGCTATGGTGAGCCCTCAAATATAGGCTTTGGTAGTGTCCCACAGATTTTGGAGTGAGGTATCTTCCTTTACATTTATTTCAAAAAATATTTTCAATTCCTTCTCCATCATTTGTGTAAATTCCTTCTCTGTAAAATTCGTTTTGATTATTATTTGGGGCATATATTGCAGCAAGTAGTATTTTTTTCTGTTCTGTCTTTATCTCTATCATCAAAATTTTTCCATACTCATCCTTGTATATTTGTCTCGGTTCCAGTTTCTCTTTAATGTAAGCTGCTATGCCTCTTTTCTTTTGTTGGGATAGTGATGTGAAAAGTTTGCCTAGTTTTGGATTTACTAGTAAATTGTTTTGTTGTTGTGTAATATTTACTTCCTGTATACATACTATATCCATTTTTAATTTTTGAAGTTTTGTGAAAACCTGCCTTTGTGAGTTAAGTTCGTTTATGTTTAATGAGATCAGCTTAATTTCCTCTCCCATTTTCCTTTTTATTTATAATTCAGTCCTTGTTTCCTTGTGTTTCTTGTGTCTCTCTGTACTTTTCCTCTTGCGCCTTCTCTTTCCTTTCGCTCTTTTTCCTGTCTCCTCCTTTCTTCCTGTTCCTCCTCGTTCCCCTCTATCTGGTCTTCCTCTTGACTTCTGCTCTCCACTTCCTCTCTACTTTCCTGTTCTCCTTCTGTTGAAAAGTGATGGTCGAAAAATTCTTGCGCCTTCTCCACACAGTCTATTTTTAAAAAAAAATCTGAATTCAATTCTTTTTCCAAAGAGGTTAGATACCAAGAGAATTCTTTCTTACTTTACATAACTGACCAGCTTATATAAGAAGACAAACATTAGAATATGGCCCTAGTATTCAGTGGGAGAGGATGATTAGTGTTCTGGGTAATTGAAAAGAGGTTAATTGATCAAGTCTATCCATTCAATGATAAATCTTAAATCCAGTTATATAGGGGGTTAACCAACTCTATTCATTTACCTCTGCCATGAAAACCCCAAAACAAAATGAACTGAATTGGTCAAAAATTTTAATTCCACTGTAAGAATCAAATTAGCCATTATACATGCCTCTCTAATGCCCAGTGGTTCTAGGGGCAAACAAACCACCTTCCCCCAGGCAGACTGCTTGCAGACACAGCTCCTGCAAGCACTAACAACCAGCATTGAAAACAGATTAGAAAAACCTCAAACAATAAAACATGTTCTGAAAGGAAAACAAACAATAATGCACAGTTATTCTCGTTCCTGCATAGTGTTACCTTCACTTACCTGCAACTGCTACCTTCAAAGGTCTCTTTGTTTCCTTTTAGAAAGAAACCCAAGACAACTGAAAAACCGAAGTCTGAGGAGAATGAGATTACGCAGACGGGTGCCTTCGTTGCCAAGTCAGGCCTTCCATGCCTGAACTTTGAAGCTATATCATCTCTGAGCCCAGATCTCATCCATTCATCCCATTCACTAAGAAACCTGCACGTATACACAGGGTCACCTGATTGTAAGTACAATAGTGTCATTGCGGATGGCTGAGTGAGACACGGTATGAGTTGCAGTGTCAACCCACCCTCTCAAAACATTGAAACATGTACCTAATTCAGTGGTTCTCAACCTTCCTAATGCCGCGACCCCCGCTCCACCGCCGCGACCCCTGCCCCGCCCCCTCCCCGCGCACGGTGAATTGACAAAGGGGGCGTGGCACCAAGATGGCGTGCTACCACGCACTTAGGTGACCCCTGTGAAAGGGTCGTTCGACCCCCAAAGGGGTCGCGACCCACAGGTTGAGAACCGCTGACCTAATTAGTAGATGAAGTAAGGTTATAAGAAGTAAATTTTTACACTTTGGAGCAGAAAGTGGAAGTAGCAGAATATTGTGTAGGTGGTAATATAAGAGGACAAAATTGGATCACTGCAGTCTACACAATTACTAACATGGAATTGCATTTTCAAAAATTAATGGAAGCAACTGGGAAAGGCCCTGTTCATTTATTTATTTACTGTGCATATTTGTGTTGTTCCTGTCTAGTTGCTGTTTTCCAGTACTGAAGTCAAAGTCATTTTGACATGAATCTCCTAAATTGATGATGCCTACTTCAGGCTGTATGGAACTATCATTATGTAATGGACAAAAAAAAAGACTTGAACAAATTTAGATAGGAACTAAACAGAAGATAAATCATATTCACAGAATTAGATATGAGAAATAGATTGCAGTCATGAACTGTGGAATTCATAAACTCTTTCACTTGTATTTAATTGCTACTTTTCCCCTGTTGTCTTGAATTCAAAACCCTAGGGAACTAAAACTAAATTTCAAGAAATCTTAAACTTTAGCCAGCTATTTGAACTACTGGATATCTTTTGTAATAGAATAGAACAGAATAGAATAGAATAGAATAGAACAACAGAGTTGGAAGGGACCTTGGAGGTCTTCTAGTCCAACCCCCTGCTTAGGCAGGAAACCCTACACCACTTCAGACAAATTGTTATCCAACATCTTCTTAAAATCTTCCAGTGTTGGAGCATTCACAACTTCTGGAGGCAAGTTGTTCCACTGATTAATTGTTCTAACTGTCAGGAAATTTCTCCTTAGTTCTAAGTTGCTTCTCTCCTTGATTAGTTTCCACCCATTGCTTCTTGTCCTACCCTCAGGTGCTTTGGAGAATAGTTTGACTCCCTCTTTTTTGTGGCAACCCCTGAGATCTTGGAACACTGCTATCATGTCTCCCCTAGTCCTTCTTTTCATTAACCTAGATATACCCAGTTCCTGCAACTGTTTTTCGTATGTTTTAGCCTCCAGTCCCCTAATCATCTTGGCTGCTCTTCTAGAAAGTCCTGGAAGACGCCGTGTGAGGTGCAAATATCCTGTTCAGGGTTGTCCATTGCTGACATGGTAATTCAAAGCCTGGCACCATTTGGGGGGNCCTGTGCATTTTGTTTTTCTTGCCTAAATGTAGAACCTTACTTTTTTCACCATTGAATTTCATTTTGTTAGATAGCACCCAATGTTCAAGTCTGTCAAGATCCTTCTGTATCTTGAGCCTATCTTCTGGAGTGTTGGGCTATTCCTGCCAGTTTGGTGTCATCTGCAAATTTGATGAGTTCCCCATCTATCCCCTCGTCCAAGTCATTGATGAAGATGTTGAAGAGTACTGGGCCTAAAACAGAGCCTTGGGGTACTCCACTGCATACTTCCCTCCATGTAGATGCAATAGTATAATAGTATAACTATAGTAATTCATTCTGCCAGATGAATTGTATATATGTGAAATCTCACTTTCCCTTATGATTAGCTGTGTTCTGTCATCTCTGAAATGGTTTAAAAATGAATATTTTCAAAAATAAAGAGAGATTAAGGCCAACTTCCAAGATCTGGGGTATTGTTTAAAAGTAATCATAAGAAAATTAGGAATGTAATTGTTTAAAACTTAATTATAGAATGTCAAAATAAATTCTATGAGGACTGCTAGTATATATCTGAATACTAGGTGTAGTAAATATATTAGAATCGTATTTTCTTAATAATTAGAGGGATCAGTCTATAAAGTATGCTGAAATTGGTCCAACCTAGGTCTCTTATATTTTTATGAATTTAATTGGAAGGAGAGGAAGTAACTAATTTCACATTTGTACTGAAACTGTACCTAAGGAGACCCAATGGTTTTGGTCACAGAAAATAACCTTTAACAAGTTTAGAGTTCTCAGGAAGAAAAAAGAAAGGAATATTATTGATCCATAGGCATATTGAATCTGAGCCACTATATTTACACTTATAAGAACTGTAAACAATCTGGCAATCCACTATTTTGGGGTACAATGTATTTTATATAAAAATATAAGGATTTCACAGATTTCAAAATGATCTAATAAAAAACATCATCTAACTCAGTCATGTCTCTGGAACCAGCAAAGAAGCTCTCATTATAAATTATCAGGAAATCACTGCAGGGAAAATATTTAATTTGTAACATATTTTATTATGAACCGTACAGTATATGTAATTTTTTTTTTAAAGCTGTGAAAGTGTTGCATTAGTTTGCACTAGCAAAAATATTTAAAATTTGTTTTTTGGAGCTTGAATGTGTGCTACTTCAGAGACTCAATTACTATATTCTTGCTCATTTAAATATTTTTCAGTAAACAATATAAATCTTTAATCATTTATAAAATTAAAAACACTATTTCCAACATATATATTTTAAACAATATAGAAAAGAAGGGAGTATAAAAAAAATCCTACTAGTATATGTTTCACCTTCACAGACCTCAAGAAGGTAATAGAATTTCGAACTACTCTCTCAATTTGAAAAGCATTGAAAATTCAAATGAAACAATATATGTTTACAAAAATTCTTGGTTTCTATTAGAAAATGTTCTGAGGTTGACATTCTGCTATTTTTGGCTCAGAGGATGGGACCTCTTCTTCTTTCTCCTAAAACTTTATCCCAAACTTTAGTACAGTACTAAAGGGCTTAGGTCAGTGGTTCCCAACCTTTTTTTGGCCATGCCCCACCTAAACATCTCTAAAATCCTGATGCCCCCCCCCCCCGTGACATATAATTCTTACTATTCAAAAAGTGAACTCCTACTCACACGGAGGAAGCCTAAAAGGCCATTAACTTGGTTTAAACAAGGTTCCAATTGCCCCCATTAAAAATCAAATTGCCCGCCCTGTGGGGCGTGGGCCCCAAGTTGGGAACCACTGGCTTAGGTTAAGCTTTCTGCTAAACAACTTTGTTGTTATCCAGAGCAAGATAAAAAGTTGAAGTTTTCTTTAATTTCATAGCATATGTGTTCTTATTTCTACACAAAGAGCTCAACAAGCTATTTCCTTATTTTCATTTTTTTTTCTCCAATTAATGGTAAATAATCCTTAGCAACATCTCATTAGCCCACTTTATTGTTGTCCTAATCCATATGTATCCATATGTATATCTTAAAACTATATAATTGGCACAATCAATATTTCCATCTACATATAAAACATTTTAACACCTTTTACTGTATACAGTGTAGAAATCCATTTTCATCTTCAGGTTTCATAGCCATGCAAATCTCTACAGGTTTGCTGAACCCTTGGAGCCCAGAAAAAGAGACAGCCCCCCAATTGGTAAATCAAAATAGCAATTTTCTGAAATCATAGAGAAAATATAAGCATACAAGCTTTTTTTTTTAAATAAAAAGGATGCCATCATGTGGCAATTTTTATGTGTATACAAAAGCCCTTTATAGAAATAAAACTACTTAAAATTTCCCTTTATTTAAAATATTTTAATCATCATACACCAATTGAAATTGGTGCACATATTATTTTTAAAATTTCAAAATAAGAAAATGCTCACATTTTTTGTTTTGTTTTGGAAAATCATCAATATAAACACAGATGCAATAAGAACTACAACCTTGAGTGGTCCTGATTAAAATACCTTTGAAAACAATACTTTGTCATTTATAAATGTTCAAGAATTCTTGTTTTTCTGCATTCTGTACAGTTATTTCAAGTGAATATTTTGGAATAGGAGGGATTCTGGATTACACTTGATGGAAAGTTTGAATTAGTTGATGTACATAAGATTATAATTTCTTGTACATTACAACTTAAAAATAACTATTCAGTAATCAAGAGTTTAAAAATTCCAAAATATAAAATACATGATTAGACCAGTTAATAATAACCTAATTTTTTTACTTTGCATAATTCCAGTTGCATAGCAGCAAAGAAACGATAAAATCTCATTGCTCCTGTCTTTTTATTAGGTTCTAAAATGGTTTACCCTCTAACATTGCATACATTTGGCTTCCATGCATTCATGTGTCTGTACTTAAATAGGCTGCTGTGGCTGTAATCATGTAGGCTACCTATGCGGGAAGGTTGCTGTAGAACTCCTGCAAACAGCCAATTGTCTTTATGGGAAAAACACAGATTTCCTGCTGACAGAGAAATATCTTTTTACCATTTACAAAAGGTTGTAAATGTGCATATATACATATCCTCAAAGACTGCGTTTCTATACATATTTATTATGCAGTAGTTTCCAGTAAACTAGAGGCACTGACATTTATTTATTTGATTTCTACACTGCTGTAATTATAAGACTCTCAGAAAAACATTTTAAAAAACCTCATAAAATATCCATGGTACAACAATAAAGCATCCACAGTAAAATCAATTTTGAAGTCAGAGAAATCAAACATTCAATTATAAATTGAAGCAATATATAAAAACATTGTATGATGCATCTTTTCATATTTAAAGTTAAAAGAATTCCACTCTTCTAGACGATCATCAATTATCACATCCAACTTTCTGAAAGAGCTAACTTAGTACAGGAGCCGTGACAGAGATATACTTTCTCCTGTTATCATCCCCATGATTTCATGGAGGTGGGGAATCACAAGCAAAAAAAAATTCTTGAGATTTTCATATCAGACAGTTTGATTATAGGAAGTAGTCCTGAAAAAAACCCAGGCCAAGAAATATAGGGCCTTACAAGTTAAATCAGCACTTTGAAAACCCTTCTGGCAGTTTTGAAGATTCACAGTACAGATATAATGTGCAGTTGGCACCTAGTTCTGGTTAACCACTACTGCATTTTGAACCAACTTGGTGATCTTTAAATGCAATTCCCCACTGCAGTAATTGTAAGAGCTGGTGATGACAAGCTCCTATGATGAGCTCTTGCTCAATGTAGGCCTACAACTGGTATACCAGATGAAACTGGATAAAGGTTTCCTGCCCATAAATTTCATTTGTCAATCAGTAATAGTCATGAGTGAACTATCAAACTGTAGATCTGCTCCTGAAAGAGTACTACTACTACTTTTGGAGATAACAACAAAGCCAGCAGAAAACATTGAGGAGCAAGCAGCAGCTCCATCTTGTTTGCTTTCAGCTTCTTCAGGCTGCCTACCCTGCATTAAGTTGATAATGTAGAATTGGTTATCCCCAGCATATTGATAATAGTATATTTCAAATCTATTGTTGTCCTCTCCTAATAAATTAATACAAATGCTAAAAGATAGGAGAGAAAGATCTGAATTCTGCCATACTCTGCAACTGAGAGACCACCAAGCAAATACCCTCTCCACTCACTAAGGAAGGAGCAGAGAGGCAATCAGGATATCATGGCTGCATGAACTGAAGATGCCAAGAAATCTTATAGGATCAGAAGATGCAGTTCCCATAAGGCTCCTTCAAGGGAGGGAACACTCCATCTCAAGGTCAGACACACCATCATAAACAATGCAGCTGGAGAGCAGAGTAAGAAAGAGGAATGTAGGCACTTCACTTTTCTTACTGCATGGGATAGCCTTGAATTTTAATCCATATCTGCATTCAGTCTGTTTGTTTGTAGACTTCTCAGAAAACATGCATTTAGTTAAATCTGACCGGAAGTAGACACTGTAAAAAATAAAAGTTCATATAGGCACCATGAAGAATTTCTCAAGCTTAATGTATAATAACTCCTGGAGGTTAATAATGCAAAAGCAGACCACATGTGATTCCTTATATTTGCATAATCAAATAGAAACTAACTTTCCAGATGTGCAGCCATATAAGTCCACCATACCCCAATTAGTAAGGCAGCTGGCTAATTCTACTGGGAATCATAGTCCCAAATATATGCAAAGCATCAGGTTAAAAAAAAACCTTTTGAAATAGAAGCAATCTTTCTTTATAGTTTCTTTCTAACATAGAATGTCAGTGTTTTGAAGGGGTACTAGTGAGCTTTTTATCTAGACTCCAGTTTATCAAAATCCAGCATTCTGTCTTAACAAGTTTCTAAAACCACAACCTTAATTGTGCTTGGGAATTATAATTACTAGATTCTGTGTAGCTCTGAGTTACATTCCATGCTCACTCATTCAAACTGTACAATTAACTCTTCCATCATTCAGAATTCAGTAGCTCCTAGTTCTTTAGCATAAAGAAGCTGGTATATTGTGATATTTGTCTTCAATGTGGTATAGTACATGCATATTCCAGACTATTAATAAGTTGTAAAGAATAACAAAAACATTTTATAGACTCTTAAACCCTGGATAAAATCTCTTGTTTTGCTACAGTTCAAAAAGAATGGTACATGTGAACAATCAGTGTTAAGTTCAATTTTTTCCTCAGGCTCCTTGCCCATTCATTGCCTGCTTGGATAAGAATAGCCTTTGCATTTTTACACTCTTTCATTTGTGTGCCATTTCTAAATCAACCTGCTTTCCCAACCCTTCTAACAGTAGCTTCACATGTGAGGTCCTTTACGATTGCTAAATGCACTGGGCAGAAGAGAGCTGTTTAACAAAGGCTGCTTCAGTTCCACAGAAGCATTTCCCACTGTATTAACTAAAATGAGAGTGGCAGGTCTGGGAACAGAATGAGTCAGAAATCTCCACGTATACATGCATACTATTCTGTGATGACAATTAGAATAATAAGAATCTGTATATTGTAATTGTAATGTTTAAGACTATCGGTTCATTTTCTTGCTATCAGTCCTGGGCTGATTGACAGTTAATAATTTTGAACATTTTGATCAGAAATAATACTCCTTTCAAACAATGTAAAAATACAGAGCACTTGATGTTTTTTGTGTCTCAATGAGCTGGATTTTTTTTTAAAAAAAAATTAAATTTCAGGTGGTAATTTTTTTCTTCAAAAGTGCTTAATCTTTTGACAACTGAGTTTCACTACTCTATCTTTATGTACCTTTCTCACATATTAACCTGGGTTGGACAAAACATTCAAAGAGATGCCATGAAAGTACATTAGCATAAACAAAGACCCTTAGTAAGACATACCGTATATGGCAGCTTCAAAAACCCTTGGCTGTCTCAACATGATGTCCATGCAAACCACTTTGCTTCATTGGTGGTCCTTATGTAAGTGACATTTGCATGCACATACATGGCCTGGCAACTTGAGAAAGCTTTTGAAACAGCCTTGTGCTTTAACACTTAAAGACAGTTGTCTCATTAATGCCAATACTTTTTGCAAAGTGTCTCTTATGCTTTGTACAATCCATGTATTATAACAGTAATACATTTCCTAAAGCATAAAGTGGCCTTGAATCCTAATTAAAGCTAATGAAAAATGTGTAACGGGTTTAATTGATCTTCAGTAGGAACCTATAATCAATTTATTAAACAATCTAGCTAGATTGAAGTATTGTCTATAATAGCTATAATGCTATTTATTTAAAGATACTGAAACAATTTCTTTATTACTAATTACATTGATATGGTATCAAAATGGGAAAGTAACAAAACATCACTTAAATCAGCATTAAAAAATTTTTAATACTGGTAAGTACTTTTGTTATTTAGACAATATATAATTACACATTTTTCATTCTGTATGCTTGTATTTAAGAGGAGAGAAAGGATAACAAAAATTCTTGGATACATTTTTTTGAAGAAATTTGGGATGAAATGATTCTTGACACACTTTGAGAGGTAAAGGACTCCAAGCTTAATAAGCATGTGTTTTTCAGTAACTAAGACACAAAATCCTGATTTAAAGCATCACCAAATTTACATTTGTTGAGAAGGGAGGGAAATCCATATACATATTTCAAACACCAATCTATCTTTATGCCTTTTTCTACGGCAGGTAACAACAGTTGCAAGGGGATGACAGAGCGCATTCACAGCATCAACCTCCACAACTTCAGCAATTCTGTGCTCGAGACCCTCAACGAGCAACGCAACCGTGGCCACTTCTGTGATGTGACAGTCCGCATTCACGGGAGCATGCTGCGTGCCCACCGTTGTGTGTTGGCGGCTGGCAGCCCCTTCTTCCAAGATAAGCTGTTACTGGGCTACAGTGACATTGAAATTCCTTCTGTGGTGTCAGTCCAGTCAGTACAAAAGCTCATTGACTTCATGTACAGTGGAGTATTGCGGGTCTCACAATCAGAGGCCCTGCAAATCCTCACAGCAGCCAGCATCCTGCAAATTAAAACTGTGATTGATGAATGCACACGGATTGTCTCACAGAATGTGGGTGACATCTACCCTTTGATTCAGGATTCTGCACAAGAGACACCCCGAGGAACTCCTGAATCAGCCACTTCAGGACAGAGCAGTGATACAGAGTCTGGTTATCTGCAAAGTCACTCACAGCACAGCGTGGACCGGATCTATTCAGCTTTGTATGCATGTTCTATGCAGAATGGCAGTGGTGAGCGTTCATTCTACAGTGGAGCAGTGGTCAGCCACCATGAAACAGCACTAGGCCTTTCTAGAGACCATCATATGGAAGATCCAAGCTGGATTACAAGGATCCATGAGCGCTCACAGCAGGTGGAGCGGTATCTTTCCACCACTCCAGAAACCACACACTGCAGGAAGCAACCACGTCCAGTTCGGATCCAAACTTTAGTGGGCAATATTCACATCAAGCAAGAGATGGAGGATGATTATGACTACTATGGACAGCAGAGAGTACAAATCCTAGAGCGTAATGAGTCTGAAGAATGCACTGAGGATACTGATCAAGCAGAAGGTGCTGAAAGTGAGCCCAAGGGAGAAAGTTTTGATTCTGGAGTCAGTTCCTCCATTGGCACTGAACCTGATTCTGTGGAGCAGCAATTTATGACTGGCCTAGGTCGAGAAGGTCAACAAGAGCCTACACAACCCGAACAAAATGATGTTTCTGCTGAAAGCATTCAGCAGCAGCACACTGATACTAACTCTTCTTCACCAGAGGGAGGAAATGATGTTGAAAGGGACAGCGCACTAATAACTGTTTGTAACAGTACTGAAAAGGGGACTTTACAGCCTATCACTACAACTGTTTCCCAATCATTGCCAAGTACACAGCTCTACTTACGCCAGACAGAAACCCTCACCAGCAACCTGAGGATGCCATTGACCCTGACCAGCAACACACAGGTCATCGGCACAGCTGGCAATACCTATTTGCCTGCACTCTTTACTACACAGTCTGCTGGCAGTGGTCCTAAACCTTTCCTTTTCAGCCTTCCCCAGCCCCTAGGCCAACAGGCACAATTTGTGACAGTGTCCCAGCCTGGGATTTCAACTTTTACTGCCCAACTGCCAGCCCCACAACCCCTGGCTCCTTCTGCAGGCCACAGCACAGCAGGTGGGCAGGGTGAAAAAAAGCCTTATGAGTGTACCCTCTGCAACAAGACTTTCACAGCCAAACAGAATTATGTCAAGCACATGTTTGTACATACAGGTAAGTATATGGCCACTTGATATATGAGCAAAGCTATGAACCCAGAGAGAAAAAGCATTTAACATTATATTGTTGATCTGGAGAGGTATTCCTCTACTGCTATTTTAAGATGTTCATATGATGTAAAAAGCAATGTTTAAAAAAATGGACTCTCTGTTTAAGTGTTCTTGTCCACTGGAGGAATGTAGTGTTCTTTTGAAAATATTCAGGGTCTTATTCCATCCTGTGTTAGCAGATCTTCTTTGCTTTGAAATACTTTTGGGCTTTCTATATATCCTCCCTTAATACATTTACAAGACTGAATTTACCCATTACCTTTTGTTATCTGAGTAGGGTTGCCTTTTTTTTTTCTTTTTTCTTTTTGCTATTTATTTTTAGAAAAGTTGCAAATCAGAATTGAGTCAAATATTGTAATAGAGTCATGGATGTGATTATGGGGACTGTAGAGAAGTGCATTGTTCTGGATTTTGAAAGTGATTCCCAAAGTTACTTAAAATTACATTAACTTTCCACACCCGGTCCCTAACTCTCAGGCCGTGGGCCTTGAGCCATTCGGAACTGGGCCGTAGAAATGGCGGGCGAGCATGCCTGCCCTCTGCTCATGCAAATGGACCTGCATGTGCACGCTCACTTGCCCGTCACTTGTGTGGAACTTTCCCCCTCTCCCCCCCACCCCCGGTCCACAAAACTGGAAAGGTTGCAGAAGTCTGTTCCACACCATAGTTTCATGTCACAGAGCAGTTCTTTTTATTAACTCTTGAACTGATATTCTCTCATCTGTACATATCCATCTAATTTTTCATTCCACTTTGAAGTTGTGATTTCATTCTTTCACCAACTGTCTAGTTTTTTAATGTGTCCTCATTTTGAATGCAGTCCTCAAAAATGAGGCCAAGCTGTTACAAAGGGGCTGTAAGTTAGAGTAATTAGTGGGCAAAATTAGCACCTTCAGTATTTTCTCTGGTACATCATGGCATCACAAACCATCTCCTTACAGTCCTGAAAGGCCAAAAAAATTAAAACATAGAATCTGTTCACACAAAAGTTTCCTATGCAGTACTATACTTTGTCATTTGCTTATACCTTCTCATTATTCTCAATTGGACAGATTTACAGAAGATACCAATTATTTAAGGATATATAATGTTTTGACTTTACTATTTCAAATTAAAACAACCCGAGTTTGTGAAAGCAATCTGTTATGGAGTTAGTATCTCTATTTTGAATACTTTTTCTTATTATCCCTAACATGCTTCTGGCCTTTTTAATTTTTTACAGTGGATGCTCTGTATCGAAACCCTCATTGAACTGTTTACCATTATCCCAAGATTTATTTCCTCATCAGTCACTGCTGTCTTAGGTCCCATTAGTTTGTATGAATATTTAGGATTTTTGGCGCCAATGTGCATCATTTTTACTGGCTCATCTTGAATATTTGTCATGTTGATGCCCAATTCCCTAATGGGCAGAGATCATATTAAAGCTCGTTGCAGTGCATTATAGTTTTTACTACTCTGAACAATTTAGTGTCATCAGCAAATTTGGCTATTGAACTGGTGATGTCTGATTCCAGATCATTTGTAAGTATGATAAAAAGCACTGGACCTAGAACAGAACCCTGGGGCACTCTACTAGTTATATCCTTCCATTATTGTAAGAAATCCCCACTCAGTCCTATTCTTCGTTTCCTATTCTTTAACTAGTTGCTTGTCCACAAGAAGACATTTCATTTCATGGCTTTGAAACTTACTATTAAGTCTTTGATCTGGGACTTTACCAAAGACTTTTTGAAAATCTAAGTAAATTAGGTCTACTGACTTATCCTTACCCACATGTTTATTCACACTGTGAAAAAACTCTAATAGATTAGTTAGACGGGACCTTCCCTTAGTGAAATCATATTGGGTATCCATGAGCAAGGACAGTGTCTCCAAATATTTGATATTTTATCTTACCTGGAACATATGTTAAAATGACAGGTCCATAATTTCCTGGATTTCCTTGTGAGCCTTCTTAAAGTCCTTGACTTACAGCCATTCATTTAGTGACCGTTCGAAGTTACAACAGCACTGAAAAAAGTAGACAACTAGTTTCACAACCATTGCAGCATCCCCATCGTCATGTATTGAAAATTTGGGCACTTGACAACTAGCATGTAATTATGACAATTACACTGTCCCTGGGTCATGTGATCACCATTTGTAACCTTCCTGCCTGGCTTCTGACAAAATCAATGGGGGAAGCCAGCTTCACTTAACAATCACATGATTCACTTTACTGCAGTGAGTGATTCATTTAGCAGCTGTGGCAAAAAAAGGTTGTAAAATGAGGCACAATTCACTTAATGACTGTCTTGCTTAGCAGTCGAAATTCTGGGCTCCATTGGGGTCATAAGTCAAGGACTACCTGTATTCAGGTCATCAAATTACAGAGGCTGATTGTAGTGACAGGTTGCATATTTTACTTAGAAGATCCACAGTTTTATGTAAAATTTGTCAATAAAAGCTCAATGCCTCTTCCCTTGACACTATTATATGGCTCAGTTTATCTGTGTCCCTTCCTGACACAAGAGCTCCAGCTCAGAAATCTGTCTCAACTTTTCTCATGTGAAGATGAAAAGAAAGAATCTGTTCAGCTTCTCTGCAATTTCTTTTCTTCTTCTAGCATAAATTCTCTGCAATTTCTTTTCTTCTTCTAGCATAAATTATAATATCCTTTTGCCTCTAAAAACTAAAATAAAATTTCAAAAACTATTAATCAGCTAGAAATTAAGTTAATTTAGATTATTTTTTCTTCTGTCCAATTGCTTCCAGTTCTCAGAGGCTGCCTGGACAAGTCCCTGCAGTTTTCTTGGCAAAGTTTGTTAGAAGTAGTTTTCCATTGTCTCCTTCCTAGGACTGAGAGAAAGTGAGTGGCCCAAGGTCACTCAGCTGAATTTGTGCCTAAGTCAGAACTAGAACTCACAGTCTCCTGGTTTCTAGCCCGATGCTTTAACCACTACACTGGCTCTCATATGTTAGACATATATTCTTTAATTTTCTTTTTCCTTCTTAATGTTTTTCTGCAATTGCAGTTTCCACTTTTTTCAGGTCAACTGAGTTTTGATCCATTGGTTATGACAGGAATTGACTAACTGGCTTCCAACCATTATCAGGCGTTATTCTCATTTTGAAATAGTAGCAATTCAATGAATGTCAAGTGTTTATTGTGTGACACAAGCTGACAGCTGTTTAACTCTACTTCATTGTGAAAACTTACCAAGATACAGGGTTAAAGAACTTTGTGTCAAGGCAGGATAAATATGTAGAAAACCACATCATTGCCTTTTTTCTGTCACTCTGATCTGTGTCATTCACACTGATGAAAGTGACATTTATTCTGAAAAAAGGAATATTAAACCTTTCAACAACTATTGCCAGTATCCTGCGTTGCTATATTCTTCATCGTGGACTATTTGTATCCCACGTAAGGAGCTCTGTGCTGAAGCTTTATTGGGATATACCAGAGGTGACTTTGGCATGAAAACTCTCTGTACTGCATGCGTTCAAAAGCAATTATTTGCCTTCCCTTTGCTATATTTCCAACAACTATAGCAATTGCATCATAGGAACTTTCTCTGTATTTTCTTGCTATGTAGCTGCAGACTAATAGTCTCTTTTTATTATTCTCGTGTTTGCTTACAATTGTAATCAAGATGCACAGACTTGGTCTGCAAGGGAGAGAGTAAACCATAGGCATTTCTACTGGTGAGAGCTTCTGTGAGTGGGCTCCGATGGAGCTGTATTGTCATCTCTAATCAATAATGCTCTAGCCCTCAGTGGTTCTCTGTTCCACAGACTATACAACAACTATCAGATTTCATTGCCATGCATCATGCTCTTTCAATAGGATTAAAGTAACCTGATCTAAATTTTCTACAGAATGCATATTCTCCAACAGTAGAAAATTATTCGTTTTATCTGTCTTGAGCAAAAGAATCTAGGAAGGAGTCATGTTGGATGGAGTCATTACCCTGAATTTATGAAGAAAGAAGAAATAGAGATGGGGAGCGGGGTTGGTAATAATAGAAATGACTGAGGATTTTAATTCAGTTCAAGCGTAGAGGTCTGAAAATTGCATATCATGGCTACAGTAGTAATCCCATGACTTTCTAATGGCAATATAAAATTGTCAGATAGGTATGAATTCAGCATTGGAAGAAGACTTCTTCCAAAATGAAGATCAACAAATAAAGCCTTGAAGAAAAGTATTCTCCCAAATCTGAACATGAGACATTGAAAACCCATATTTCGCATCCCTAGTCTATCTCAGGATGCAAAAGCATGCAAAACAATTCTTATGGGTAGAAAACGTTTTCCCCTCAGTTTAGCATATTTCTTCTTCAATGAATAGCCCAATTCACATTGATGCACAGGAATCGGTGCATGTTTGGCACTGATTATTGGCACTTACTTATTTACTTACTTAGCATCACCCAACTGCAATCAACTCTGGGCAGCTCCATGTCACGTAGGATCAGTCACAAAGGAGGGGACAATGCTGTGTAAATGAATATCGCTACCTGATCTCGACATCCTGCTATTTGGTCCATGCTCTTGGACTTTGTTAAACTTTACCTACTTGGTGTCCAGACAAGAGTTGATGCCCAGTTTGGCAGAGCAGTAGTGCTGTCAGTTTTCGACTAGAGCATTTCCCCACAACCATCAGGTAGGCTTGCTATTCATCATAAGCACAGAGACCACAAGTATAGATTGCTTATCTGTGGCCCTCTCTGCATTCACACAACTCACTTCCTTCCCTTCTTTATCCATCTTAATGAGTATTATTGATTCTGGGTTCTTTTTAATGCTTTCTAAAATAATAATTACATAATAACTTTAAATAATGACTGTTTTATATTTCTATTGTTTTATTGGATTGTTCTATGCCATCCAGATTCACTTTCCGAAAAGAGATGGGCAGCCATATGAATTTGATTAATAAATAAATAACCATATACTGTATAACTAGAAAATATGTTACAGGAGAATTCATTGGCATTTTTTTCCTAATTGAATGTTATTTTTCTTTCTCCTTGTGTTTCCATTTGTGATCATTGTGCAGGTGAGAAGCCGCACCAATGCAGCATTTGTTGGCGATCCTTCTCCCTAAAAGATTACCTAATCAAACACATGGTGACTCACACTGGTGTCAGAGCTTACCAATGCAGTATCTGTAATAAGCGTTTTACGCAGAAGAGTTCCCTAAATGTGCATATGCGGCTCCACCGTGGGGAGAAATCTTATGAATGCTACATTTGCAAGAAAAAGTTTTCACACAAGACCCTGCTTGAAAGACACGTGGCTCTACATAGTGCCACAAATGGAACTTCTAACACAAGCACTGGGGCAAGGGCACTTCCAGCTGGAGTGATGGCCTGCACAGAGGGAACAACCTATCTTTGCTCTGTCTGCCCAGCTAAGTTTGACCAAATTGAGCACTTCAACGACCACATGAGGCTGCATGTTTCAGATGGGTAAATAATATCTATTCTGTTATGAACAACAACAAAGCCCAAACAGAGAAACAACAAAAAGCTATGGCACTAGATTTTTTTTTTTCATTTTTCATTTTTAGTTTGTTTATTTTCATTTTTGTACTACATGATGAACTGTTTTTTGCCTGCTGGTACATTACATTTCTGGAAGCTGGATGAATAGTAATTATCTCAGCCTTCCTTTGATGGTGGCCTTAAGGCCAGATAGTGTTTCAGGAGATCTACTGGTTGGATCTCTAGCTACTGGCCTCTAAATACAACCCTTCTTTACTACAAAAAAAAAAAAAACTTAAAAAAATTGTCACTTGTGAAGAGCACTACAAAAACAACAACAACGAGAAATATGTTATGAAATCTACAAGGCCTACTGTCGTAAGTACACCGCTTGCAGTGTTTCAATGGACAGATTCATAATTCTGACCGCTTTGGACTTCACAATATCCAGTTAAAACTGTGGAATAGAAACATAAAAATTGATCAGCAACACACACAATGGGCCCTATTGGTTTCCACCATTAGTCTTGCTATCATAAAAGGGCTGTGGAAAATGGCAAGGGAGTTTGGGTTGGATGGTGTGGACTCCCTGCAGGATGGGGAAGGAGAATAATAGATTCCTCTTGTGGATTCGGTTCCATTCCACCCGTTCAGATTTATAACCCCAACTTCTTTCTTCCCCACTAACACCAATACCATCTTTCATCGGACTTAGGAACAATAAGTAAGAATGAGGTGAACAAAGGTAGCTTTTCGCAATTACATGTTGTCTTTGCTGAGCATAGGGCAAACTTGGCCAATCTGGCACCCTCCAGTTCTGCTAGCACTGCGACTCCCAGATTTCTAGATGGGAGCTGCAAATACAACAACTCTGGAAGTGCAAGACTGAGGAGGGATGACACAGAGCCTCAGCCAAATAGTGGGACTTTGCAAATGTCGAAGAGAAGTAGCAAAAAGAAAAAAATTGAGAGGTTTTTTCACCTACTAGTCTAGGTATAAGGAAAGGATTACTTCCTAAAAAATTTAGGGATAAAATAAAAAAGGCTGCGTCAAGCCTATCCATGATGAGACAGGTAAAGTAATAGACGAGTGGGGGGCGGGAAATAAAAAGAGTTCTCAAGATTTTTTTTTAATTCAGTTTTTTTTTAGGGGGACAGAAGTGTTTACCAGGTAGAATGCTGACATACAGTATTTCTGTACAAAAACAGAAGGAAGGAAAATTGTAACTTTTTAAACATAATTTTCTTCTCTTTTTTTGCGTACACTGCCACTAATATCTGCTCAGTTATATAACTGAATGTGTGTATACACACATATTCATACCTTATTGTTAATACAGACTGTTAAGGTTAGATGTCCTACTTTCATATAGCAAGAGGGTAAAGATGAGATGGTCCTGATATTTCTTTCTGATAAGAAAAATATGTGTCACCATATTTTCTGTTGTTTCCTTTATGCTTTTATTACTATGAGAATAGCACCTTGAAATTGAGTGATAATATATGTGATATCTTCCACCTAATTCTGTCCATATTGTAGTGTCACATGAATAGCTGTTCGGAAGTCAGATTATTTTCTAAGACTTTTGAGTTCCATCTAAAGTTTAAATGAATTAGTTATAGGAGGAAGTGTTTTAGCACTATTTATATCATTGGAATGATAAAATATCATTTTGTCTATAGTTTCTGGAAGTACCTAGAAAAAGGGCATTTATTTAAAGAATCGCTTGCAGAGATTGGTTTGTAAGATCTTTTATCCTGCCTGAAATATAGATCAAATCTCCTACTTAAATGCTAAACCTTCTTTTTACTTATAAAAGTACAGATAATCTTCCTTCTTTTCATCTGCAAAAACATTAAAGATAAGGGCCATGCTTTGCAATTTCTACTTCACAGAATAGGGCAAGACATTCAGAATTGCACGTTTTTATTGATCACTTCTTCCGTTCTTAGCGGATTTTTGAGAATTACCTTAAACAGTACTTTTTATGTAACTAGTTACATTGGATTAATGTCCAACTATTATATTAAGAAGTTTCTTTCCTGTGAACCATGGTACATAATTCCTATTTCAAATGAAAATTATCTGAAAATAATATGCAAATGGAGAGTCAAGAAGAAAACATTTAGGTAAATTTTAAATATATATTTGTTTCAACTAAATCTTATGAGATTGCATTTCTGTGTAGAAATCAATAGAAAACTTTATATAAAGTGTTCTATGACTTTATATAAAGTGTTCAGGGACAGGATGCTAGATTTAATCATGTTTTGTGAGACACTCCTTGCTCAACATCATTTATTAGACATTTACATTCTGTCAACGTAGGTCACAACTTCTGTTATATAGCACAACCTTATTCAACCTTATTCTGAGATAAGTCCCACTGAATTCTGGGATTTATTTTCAACAAAGCATATATAGGATTGGGATCTTAAATATTTGTAATTTAGGTAGGCTGAATAATTGCTCAGTCATTTATAAATGACTTTGGCAATATGGACACATTTTTAGACTAACAATTGCTACAATCTGCATAATTTTTAAAACTATCGTTTAAACAAGTTAAAAATATGAGCACAAATTAAAGAAGGCAGAAAATTCTCATACATTATTTAGGTATCATCCTAATCATGAGTCCAGAATGATAATTTCTTGAACATAAACAAGTTAACCAGAAGAAAGTTCTATAGAATTGAGTGTAAATTAATTCCACATAATTGTACTGATTAATTAAAAGGGTGCACATATGGAATTGTCGTTTTAAATTAATAATCCCGATTAGCAATAGCAATAGCACTTAGACTTATATACCGCTTTACAGTGCTTTACAGCACTCTCTAAGCGGTTCACAGAGTCAGCATATTGCCCCCAACAATCTGGGTCCTCATTTTACCCACCTCAGAAGGATGGAAGGCTGAGTCAACCTTGAACCGGTGAGATTTGAACCGCTGAACTGCTGAACAGTCAGCTGAAGTAGCCTGCAGTACTGCACTCTAACCACTGCGCCACCTCGGCTCTTCATCCAAACAGGAGTCTGAGTGAGTAAAATAAAAAAGTAATAATTTCATCAGAAATAATATACAAAAATGTAAGAAAAGACAGAACCTGGATATACAACACGATGCTATCATGTGAAAGAATGTCATTTTTATAACTACTGAAAATCAGTCAAGAATTTAAGTTTGATTTGTTTAAACAATAACATGGTTTTATATGGTTCATTTTCCAGATGAATTTTAGGAACAAATTGATTACCAATAATAGAAACAATAGTTTGAGTCAGTTGTCAAAAATTGGACAGTTCTGTGACCTAAGATAAGCAATGCACTGACAAGAAAAAGAAGTGTAGAAGATGTTAGTACAGAATCAAAATTAAAAACAAAATTTTCAAATTAAACACTTCTTTTAAAAAAAAACACCTGTTTTTAAATAGGTTTAATGTAGAACTTGCTGCGTGCTATTCATTGAAAATGAATATTGCCTCAAAGCAAAATAGATTTGTTTGGTGAAAAAAATGTATAAATTATCTTCATTCATTGACCCAAAATAATATATAGCCCTCAAAATAATGTATTCTATGCAGAAAATCCTTGTCACTCATACAGACCTTCGGGTGCTATACCTGCAATGTGTTTATTTAGGAGAATATAAAAAAATTGGACACTTGCATCAGTCCTCCTGTAAACATTTGTATTTGAAGATAAATAACTAAGATTTGTAAAAATTAGATCAAGTGACAAATTATCTAAACCAACTTTTGAATCTGTAGTTTTAAGATATAAGGAAACCAGTTATTCTGACACAATTACAGTTTTGGTGATCTATAACTTTATGAAAAAAATACTGCAGTTTTCATTGTACAGTGGCTTTAAAAAGGTGATTTTTTTTTACATTAACTATATTACTGCTTTTTAAATTTCTTGTTCTGGTTTCTATTAAGGTCTCTTTTCTAATACTACAGCTTTTTATTTAGTTTTGATAGGTAGCATTTATGTATGGATACAATTCCAGTTTTGTGAAATAAAATCCAAGTTTGAAAGGTTCTTCAGTGAATGAAAAGCTATAGTCGTGCGCAGAAAAATCCTAAATTCCTTCATCCCTCCCCCTTCCATCCATATTGAAGCCAATTAATCAGATTCTTGCTAATAATTAATTTTTACTCAGTTAATGTTCTGTCAGGCCACTAATTATTTTTATTCTTTCTATTCATTTTTTTGTACTTTTTATTCTTGGCTCCATAAATACCATATTTCAAAACAAATGCAACAATAGTTCAAAATGTGGGGCTATAGGACAAGTATTCATATATCAGAATTTTCATTTTATATAACTATTTCCTTACTTGTTTCCTTACTATGGTCACATCACAGCCCAGTATGGACCCAATTTTTCCCACGATGACTAAATACTAGCTCTATATTTATAGCTCATGTAAATTATTAGAGCATAATTGAAAGTACAGACATTATCCAGATGGTTTTCTAATATTTTTCCTTCACTTTAAAAACATTCTTTCTTATAGCCAAAGGTCACTGCAGTCCAAAAAGTCTATAATTTTGTGACCCCAATGATTTCTACAATAATATTAATATATTTATTTATGTTTAATGTTTCAGGTATATTTGCACTGAACTTAATTGAACAATTTATTTCATTTTAAATTAAAATGCTCAATAAGAAACCTGAAAATAATCTTCATTTTTATATTGTTTAAAATGTTTGCACTGAAAGCTTTTTATTTATAGAAGGATTCAAAATTCATTGCTTTTTAAAGAAGAGAAACACATTTGCTGGCATTTTGTGATTATCTACATACTCCCATAATTTCCTATTTCCAGGTAGTTAAGTTATATAAAAATGATATACAGCAGTGCAAGGCTATTTCTGTACAGTGAAATTTCTTTTTCACATTTCTGGTTATGTGGAAAAGTGAGTTCTTAAATTTTTAAGTAAATCTCATCTGAATATATACATATCCCCTTATCATGGCAAGTAACATGCCTTGAAGACAGAAGTGCTATTTGGCCCATATTTTAATGTGCAAAACATATTTTAGCTCATCATAAACAACAGGAAACTTTGATAGAAAAGCAGATCTAGCAGATCTAACTCTTACTGAATTAGAGATTCTGTGGTTCATGGAGTGAATTAATGAGGTCAGCAAAATGTTAGCAAGAGTGCCATTTGATTTGTAAAAGTCAGAATAGTAAATTAGTTCAACCAGTGCTCAGAAAATGTATTTGAATTTCAGTATTCAAATTAAGGTCACATGTTTGATAGAAAAGCTGGAATTAATAAATTATGTCTACATATACTTAATTTAAATATAGTGGATGCAACTCATAACATTAAGAGCCGAGGTGGCGCAGTGGTTAGAGTGCAGCACTGCAGGCTACTTCAGCTGACTGCTAGCTGCAGTTCAGCGGTTCAAATCTCACCGGCTCAAGGTTGACTCAGCCTTCCATCCTTCTGAGGTGGGTAAAATGAGGACCCAGATTGTTGGGGGCAATATGCTAACTCTGTAAACTGCTTAGAGAGGGCTGTAAAGCACTATGAAGCGGTATATAAGTCTAACTGCTATTGCTATTTGAGTGACATTTGAGAGCACCACTGTAAAATTAATAATGGGCAAGTTTATCCAAAGATAATCAAAAATATGACCATATAAAACAAGGAGATACACATTTCATTCACATCACATAAATTCCAGGTCTTACCATGCTCTAAGTATTATTAGATTTCAGGGTTTCTCTCCTTCCTAAGACCATTTTACTACTGAAATAGATGCCAAAGTGTACCCCACATGCTACATGCAACTTCCATCACCCCGTTTCTGTCCCTGTAACCATCCAGCCCACAGGCTGAGCTTGACCATTTTATTAATATTTTGTGGGTATTTTAAGAGGCAAGATGGATGCCTTAACCATATAAAATCTGGCATTTTGGAGTTTAATTCCACATTTTTGGAGGGCAGATTTGACAAGTTATGCAAACTGATTCAGCTGTAGAGCTAATGAAAGCATTTATTTCATTAAACGGAAGAGAAAGCAATTGGAAGCAAAGCCAGATATTTCAGTTCTGAGTGTAGCTTGCAGCTTTGTGGTTTAATACTGCTCTCTCCTGTGCCTTTTTTACCTCTTTCAATGCTATCTCATGCCTCTCTCTGCAGTTTAGGCCCCAGCAATGATGGTCTGTGTTACCTGAACAATAGTTAAGCTCTAGAATGATCCAGTCATTGTTCTCAGAATAACACGATCTCTTCAGAAATGTCATCTTCCAGTTATCTTAGCATCCACAATGATGTTGTGTTACTTAAAGCTTTCATGAACTCTGGTGGTCATTTCTTTGTTGCTACTTAATGGGAAATGTGTATGAGTTTAGGCTGTGCTTTTAATTTTCCAGAAATTCAGAAGTAGATATATCTGTATTTTAAAGTCTTGAAATCCAGACTTGTAAGATCACTAGTTAGTATTTTTACAGGGCCTCTAAATATTAAATTTCTTATTTTTTATGATTACATTCAAGTGAATCAGCAAATAGAGACAAGGAATTCAGGTTCTGTTTCCCATATTTGGATTATAGTATATGCATGTACATTGACTGAATTTCAAAGAGGGATTTGATGGATGACATGTATGGCTATTAAAAGAGGACACTTGACACAAAACATATTTCTACATAAACATCTTCAAAAGCTAATGTTTGAAGATATATCAATTTTTCTGGATACTTAAACTTTTCTGGGTAACATTGCTTTATCTAAAATTTTAAATCCTTCTGTATTACACAAAAATTAGAAAATGGAATAGATTATTTTCACTTCCACGTTAGTTCCCTAATTCATTAGATATTGGGAACCGTAAGTGGTAATAATTAAAGTAAATAAGGTTAATATTTCTTAAGACTAGAGAACATGTAATCAGCTAAATTATAAATAAATAAAATTACCCCTTAAAATTAGTTTATTCTGTTGTAATTCCACAACAAATAAATATGTCATAGAATACTAAATTGCCAACTGGCACACGTGCACACATACATACACACACATGTTAACAGAAGTAAAACTAAAGGATTGTTGTGCTCATATAATGCAATAGGATTACTGATTAGTAAATATAAATGACAGACATAGTCAAAATGTGTATTCCTTTTCAAGTGGCTAATGCTAAAATAATTTTACTGTTTGATTCTCTTTCCCACATCCAATAAAATCTTTTGCAATTACAGTTTAAAAGTTACCATAGGAGGTGCTGAGCTCCTGTCTAAGAGGACAAAAAACATTATTCAAATGTAAATTTATCAGACTATTTAACTACCTAGGCAAATATTGCTTTCTTGGGTAGGCAGTTGTACTGCTACCATGATAGTTTTCTGTAGCTGGAGATACACAGGAATTGATTTTGGGTTTTCAGCCTGAAAAAGATTTGCTACAGTACTACTGAGCTATGGCCCTTATCCATTTGGTTATTGATCCTTGGAGTAGCACCTGCATAAAACTTATGGATATGACAGGGGAAAGGAGGTTAAATTTGAGAATTATACCTTCAGAGAAAGAAAAAGGAACACTTCATCTGTGACATAAGTATTCATTTATTTCACATCTAGCTACTTAAGAGTATTAAGTTTAGTTTCATAAAGTTGTCCCTAAAATATTAGTACTATAATAAAATTCCCACAAGTTGGCAAGATTAATTTAAGTGGGGAAGGAATAAATAATGTATTGCAGCCTTATGCAGGACTGCTGCCTTAAAACAATGAAGGAGTGGGTATTATTTTTTTATACATATTTAAATGTATATATAATTTTAAATTGTTATTTCATTTATATGAAATGCAGCATACTTTTGCTTTCATTTAAATTTGTAATACAATACCTGGGCAACAAGAGCTGTGAAAAAATCATTTGCTGAGAAGTATTATTGCTACTAATAAGGTAGCTGCTATGAATTTGCACTGCACTATGCCTGATGGGCATTAGTAAAATAATGTGTTTAACAGTAAGTTCTAACAGTTTTGAATTAATAATGGATGGCTTCCTTCAGTTACCTTAATATGATCATCAGTCCCTATTTGGTGTCATATCATAGTTTTATCCATAGTTTTTTTCTATTTGTAGCTTTCATGATGTAGGTCAGTTAGATGTCACAGATGGCATAGTTAAATGTCTATGGAGATTCTCAGTCATGGTTGTCCCAAAGGTGTTTTTTCAAAAGGCAACTGGACTTTCTTTGTTTTTCCTTGAAGACGTTTTGCTTCTCATCCAAGATGCTTCTTCAGTCCTGACTGAATGGTGGAGAATGGAAGGATTTATATTCCTTGCAGTCATTTGGTCACTGTTTCTGAGAGTCACTGAGGCCACGTGGAGGTTTATCTGTGGCCTCAGGGTCTCTGAATAGTGCACCATTCAGGTGACCCTGAGGACACAGATAAACCTCCAAGTGGCCTCAAGAATGACCAGATGACTGCAAAGAATATAAATCCATTCTCCACCATTCAGTCAGAACTAAAAAAGCTTCGTGGATGAGAAACAAAACCTCTGCAAGGAAAAACAAAGAAAGTCCAGTTGCCTTTTGAAAAAGCACCTTTGGAACAGATGGCATAGTTGTCATCATTATTCTGTTCCAGTAACAGAACATCCACAGCAGGGATCTAAAGAGGCAATGTTTCATGGTGGTATGGCTCTCACTTGCCAGTTATCTGTTCATAGTCCCATCCAGTACAGATCCAGGTACCCTCACAGCTTGTTTGGTCTTGTAATTTGCAATATATCAGAACAAAAGAGAAAATCAATTACTGTCTGTTTGCTAATTTCTTCTGAAATTGAATCAATATTGTTGTGGGCTTTTTTCCCTTTTAGTTTCATTTTAAAACTTAAATCTTATAGCCAAGTTAAAAGCAGTTGCATTGTTCTTCTAACAGAACATTTTAAGGGCCAAAACTTGTTTTAGTTCACATTTGAATTATACATTAGAGCCAAAAGATGTTACCAGTGACAGAAATAGATAAACTTAACATCTAGTTATTGCCACGGTAAAGATACACTACAAGCCAAAAAAACAATGTGATAATTATTAGATATTACAGTTAACACAAAATAACAAGAATGTAGCATTACTGTTAATGCTAGGCCAGCAAAACAGGAATAATAATCAGACATTTAAGTGTGTAATGAATTGATTTACAGCGAGTAAAGTCGCAAAAATACTTTCACTGACTAGTCATAACTGACATATTTACAAAACATATATAGCACTTTGAATGTTGTACAATTATATAATTCCCTAATCTTTAGTAATTTCCAAGCTTATTCCACATTACTACTTAGAACTAGGAAGATCTGTTTTTCTAAGTTTGCTTTGCATAGCTAATATGTGCCACTTATATCATTTAAGGATTTTCTGATACTGAATTACTTCCAAGAACACTGAGATAATGTATTATGCAATATTTGAAAGTGATGAACTGTAACAGATGCAGATACCAGTTCTATACATTCCCTGTTAGTGGCTTTTTATGAAAGTGATGACTAAGTAGAAGCTTTCATATTCAAAGAGAAGCTGTTATCACAGCTTTATATATGGAAATATTAGCAAGTTTTATTGTAAATCATTTGTCACTATAAAATTCACCTGAAACAGCGCATGTGCAGACAGGTCCAGGTGCTGCATTACTGAATAAAAAGTTCTGCAGAACAAGTGATCCTTTCTCTGTGCACAACACACCTTTCAAGGCTTGCTCTATTAAAATGGCAGGATAAGGATCACTGCATTCCTTTCCCTTGCACCAGAGTAGAAAATAGAGAAGATAATGATCCTTCTCTTTTTTTTCTGGACTCCAGGAAGAGAAAAGTTAATTGCTTCTCTCTCCCTTTGGCCCTTTTGTAATATGTAAAAGATGAGGAAAGAGTAGTGTTTGTGGGGCACTCTTTTCATCTGCCTTCTATTAAACAAAGAAAAACAGGAAGAAAGTATATTGTCAGTGCACAATTAAATCCGAAATAAGCTATAGACAGAAGCAGTTTTTACTTGTCATACTCACAGGCATCTGACTGGCTGCCTTGAACCTCTGCCTTCCTTTCATATAATAGTGTAGCTGTTAATGGAGTAGCAAGGATTGTATGTGTTAAAGTATTATTTTCCTCTTTTACCTAGAAAAGAGAACAGATTTTCTTCCCACAATAATCTACTTCCAATCTCAATTTAAATATGTATAAAATGTAATACTGAAGTCAGAGGAATTTGTTCAAACTAACTCTTTATAATTTTGCAGCAATCCTATTACACACAAGCATTATTGAGCTTCCAAAACTACCTAACATATATGAGATTATGCTGCTGTTTGTTCTAATACTCAGAGTAGCAATGGAGAAATTTTGGGCCACTTGTCACTCTTACATTCAATGGTCTATAGGTGTTCAATGACCCCATTCTGTATTGGAAAAAAATAGGCATTTGTTCATAAGTTTAAATAAATTGTAAGAATTAGCTAAGGTCATCAGTGTAGACATAGATACAATGTATTTCCCAAACATTTATGTCCTGTTAAATTTTTACATGCAACATTACAATAATATCAATTATTTTTTTCTTTTTCAATAATGCCAAGACTTCCCTTAAAATGAACTGATGGTTATTTAATCTCCCAGTCATAACTTTTATTAGATGAAGGAAGAATCAGAATAATGATGTCAGTGTATATTCCCCATAAATTATTTTCCTCAAACTTCCACCTATCAAAAAGGTTAGTTTATTATTAACCATTTTTAGACATCAGTGTTTTCTCCAGAAAACTCAGTCCATTTTCTAGTGTTTACGGCATTTTCCCTTCCTTTTTAATACAAACATCATTCTTTTAACATGATTCTTTTTTTTTTCATTAGGGAAGGGCATTTTTGTTAGTTATACATTTACTCTTTCCGTAATTAAAATGTTGGTAATCTAAATGGTGTTTTTTTTTGGAATGTTTTTTTAAAGTACTAATAATTTTGTGGAAGAGGACAAGTTGCTATTTAGCTCTGCTTAGCTAAGCACATGCAGTATAGGACAGTATATTTTCAGAGCATAAATACACAGTTTGTACATTGCTATCCATATATATTTACATATTATACATACACACTACATTACAGTATATTTATTTGTGCTTTTGAATCTGTTTGTGATGATAGAATAACAAAGATGTTTGCATTTATTATTCTCCTTTCACCTGCAGAAATTAATCAGGATAATTTAAGAATTAACATATTATTAAAATGCATTTATATTAGGAATGTAGATATTAATATTATAGATTTCCCATTTAAAAAAATTAATATAGGAGAGGCTGATTAATGAAAAGAAAACTCTCCAATATGAAAGTTTTATAAATAAAATAAATCTAGTATGCTTATTTAAAGCCAAATACTACCTTTTTAGGGGATCAGAAGGACATGAAAACAAAATGAAAAATGAGTTACATCCCTGTTGTCATTTTGCTTTTAAAATGACATCTGTCAATGAAATGGATTCTTGCTCCACCAAAACTGTTCTGTAAAGAGTTGGAATAGGGTAGAAAGAAAAAAGAAGTCCAACTTCAGAATGATGGGAAAAATAGTCCTATACATGTTGTCAAAACTAAATCCAATTGAATTTTGTGGTGTTTAGTCATTACTATATTAAGGATTGCAACTTCAAACTTGTTAGCATATACATAATTGAAGACACTATGGTGAAGAATAAAGAAAGGGGGAATTCAAAAGAAGACGGGCTATCCTAGATTCATTGCCATTCTGTTTCATTTGCTGTTTTAGGATTAACAAAACTGGATCCACACTAGCTAAAAGACAGTTATATTATCTGTAAAAATAATCAGATATTAGCAGAGCTCTCCATCAATTTTTTATACAGTGGTTTCAAGCACATCAAAGTTGCTTTATTAATTATCTTATGTTTCAGATCATTAGTTTTCTTCCTAGTGAAATATTTTACCAGATCGTTTGTGAAACAGTAAAATGTGAGAATAGAATATCTATATCTTTACCCAACATTTCTGGAGGCATTTCAGATTTTTCCATTTTATTCTTTCTAGTACAAAAATATAGTTGGACAATCAGGCTCAATTTCAGCTCTTATGGTGATTTCATAAAATTTCTAGAATTTTCTAATTAGAAATAAGGCATTTTATTTTAATGAAACCAAATTTTAATGAACTCCTTTGCCTGTAATTAAAATAATTGATTGCTCAGATCAGATTTGCAAATATTAGTCTTGGTTGCTTGTTAGTAATAAGGGACTGGAAGTTTTGAACAATGCTTTTACTTTTTTTTTTCATTTAAACTACAAATAAGTAATATACAGTAGGCTTGTAATCAGGAACATTAGTAGAGATTGTTGTAGACTAGTACTTACATGGACTAATCTGCAAGATTGGTTTCATCCTTAGAACTAATTAAATGGAGATAAAGTATCCATTGGATCAAATACCCTTTTTATATAAATGTTGCTAGGAATGAGTTGTCAAGACATAATATTCAACTGTCAAACAAACAGTGCTTACAGTTCTGATTATATTTAATGCAGTAAAGTAATATACCATTTAAGTGTGAACTACCAATATGGACTGGCACAAGTTTGAGTTAGTTTAATTATTTCATCTGTCAAAAGAGGCTGACTTGATCAGGTCTGGAGAAAGAAAACTCCTTTTCAACAGTGATATACTGTTTTTATAGTTTTTGAATCAGCAACTTTAGCAATGTTTTCTCATAAACATTATCTGAACCTTGCCATCTGTTGACTTCTACATTATTCTGGTTGAATGCTTTCTTATCTGCTTCTGGTGCCTGGTTAAGTATTCTGTGCACTTCCTTTAACATGCTTGCATTATGATCATTCAACTGATCATTTAACTGTTGTAAAGAGGTTATTAGCTAATTCTGATGTGTCTTATTGCCTCATTACTGCCTTAAGTGCATAATTTTTTTAACAGCCTTTGCGCTTTGCATATTTTACATGCATATTGTTGGCTACTTGCAGTTTATAAGTAAAGATTGGTCTTGCAAACCAGATGGTACCAAATTTGTAAATATTTTGCATTAGAGTTTGCATTTTCAGATTTCAGTGTGTTCATGAGGCAATTTTCTAGAAGAAAGTGAAACTAACAAAGAAATACCTTAAAAATATGTACAATAGTCAAAGGATAACCAAAGGATAACCAACTTAATTTTCATAACAGTATTTTGAGGTTTTATTCTGGCTTATTACCTGAATAAATATAAAAAAGAAAATTCCTAATCTTTTGCTCCTAAAACCATGTGGTTATTTTTACTTAGTTCCTGATTTGTAAATTTATTCTGTAGATCATCAAGTCTGAATCCTGACATTTTTTCCTTAGTTTGTCTAACAAAATCCTTTATTCTTAATATCCTTTTAATCTTTGGGTAGATTCAACTGTTGTATAAATTGTACTGCAGGTACACATTTCTGTAATATATGAGACAGCCTACAACCCCTTGGCCTTCTTTTATCAATACTTACTTACCTAAAGAGATATATAGAATTACCATGGGTGGGCAAAAAAGCAGTGGGAATGGATACAACTTCCAACTTCTAGTTAGCTTCCCCATTACTTGTTGGAAGCTGTCAGGGAGCATCGGGAATCATGATCAGTTATCATGGCTGACCATAGTGACACAACAGTGCTGCAGCAGCCACAACTTTGCCAGTAAAACTAGTGTGAACACCCTTGAAATTATAATTCTGTAGAAGTAATAGGTCCCAGATTTTGGATACATTCTTTAACTTTAGTGCATTTAAGGTGATGGTGATGATGATGTTATCCATTGAGTTCAGTGGTGGGTTGCTCCCGGTTCGGCCCGGTTCTGCGAACCGGTAGTGGCGGAAGGCTCCGCCCACCCACCCGGGACACTTCTGTGCATGCACAGAAGCATCGAGCGCGCACGCGAACCGGTAGCAACGGGTTTTAGAACCCACTACTGATTGAGTTGTGTCTGACTCATGGCAATTATTTGGGCCAGGTCTCTTCACATCTTCTGCTCTTGCACTACTTCTTTGAGGTTTTCTATCTGTGGCTGGTGTCAACTTTGATGGTGTCCAGACACCGTGTTCCTTGACAGCCTGGTTTCATTTTACTGCTAACTTTTCTAAACATTTCTTTCTCTTGTGATTTCCCCTCCACATGACATGGCCAAAGTAAGTGAAATACAGTTTCGTGATTTTGCCTTCCAGTGATATGTCTGGAGTTATGCACTCCAGTACTTGCTTGTTAGACACCTTTGCTGTCCAAGATATACACAGGATCCTTCTCCAGCAATTTAATTGATTTCCCCCCCTGCATTTAAGGTACTTTGATTCAAAAATATGATGTACCATTTCAGCTAATTGAAGGTTACAAACAAGAAAATTGTATTAGCTGTTCTGCAACAGATGTCCTTGATCTTCATATTCCAGCATTGGTGGTCCCTTGAAGTCTGCAATGCCCTTCCAATGTATTTCAGGATGTCCTTGACAGCAGGACTGAAGGGTGCACAAGGGTTTCCAGGTAGAAGGAAAATTTGGATTTCGTGTATAGTTTCAATTTAATCATATATAATATTTAAAGCCAATTAAAATTACCAGTTACAGCACTTTTTTCCATAGAAATGCATCCTTTTGAATAGAGAAGACATACATTCAGGCCTCTTATTATGTGAATAAATAAGAATGAAGTTGCAGTCTTTGAAAACTAATATTATATCTTCAGCGGGATATATGGACTGAATGTGACACCCACTGTGTGCATTGCTCCTGACCCATTTACTATCTAAAATGTAACGGATAGCTCACCTTGTAATTATAGAGCAGTGAAATATGCATGAAGCCCCCAAACTTTGTTGAAACATTCATAATCTGTACAACTTTACACATACAAACCCTTGTACCAAAATTATAAATATCACCAAAGGATGACAGCAGCAACAACTTGAATAGAAGGGAGTAGTTAAAACGGACAGATTCATTGCAAGTATTCTTCAAACATTTTTGTGCCTAAGTTGTTATTTTCTATGAATCAACCCGAAAGTATTTTAAAGTGTTGATTCCTGTTTTGTCTTAAAAGTAACAGATAATAGTGGGCTTAAGTTTCTTTTGATTCCTTTAAACAGTATACATTTCAGAGAAAAATATTTAAAAAGGATTATGGCCGTAGGTAATCAGTGACAAGAACTCAAAGCCCCTTGACCAATATGAATCCGTCGTAAAATCAGGTTCTCAGTTTTTATACTACTTTGCTTTTGTGCATAAGTTACTTTATAATCTAGTGGAAAGAATAGAAATGTTTCGTCAAACTTGCACAGCCATTTTTCTATTTTTGTTCATATATAAAGTCATGGTAATAATTATTAAATTTTTATTTAGAAGCTCTAACATAAAACTGGTTGATGTAAATGAAGAATTAATTGGGAGACATTTTCAGTAAGGAAAAAGGTCCTTCTAAAATATTTATCTTTGACCCTGGCATGTAATTTAAAGTTTGATGTGATGTCTCTGTGTTTTCTTTATTCCCTTCTTTTATTTGAAGTAATATTCTTTAAAGAGGAACAAAGTTTTAAAGTGGACAAATGAAAAGAGGAGGAATTTCCTCTCGCCAACCTACAGAACATTCCAAGCTGTTTCTCCATTACAAAGTTTGGATATTCTATGTTGTCATATGTAGTTTGGAGGTGGCAAATAATGAATATCTTCTTTATTGCTTCTCCCTTCTAAATATTTCTCATCCAAGCTGGTACCTGTGTCGCTCTTTATCAAATAAAGGAATTAATAATGGTACAACTTAACAAGGATTACTGCAAAAATTTGCCAATTCCCAACATGTGTGTCTAAAAGTTACTTAATGCAACTTCACATTCACCTCAATTATCTTATTTAAAGATTTTTATATTAATTTACAAAGATTATGTTGCAATCAAGAAAATGCAGAGTGAATAATTTTTCACAGAAAAACCATTTTTTGGCAATGTTATGTTTACCAATTATCCTACTTAAGAAACCATGGAGACACCCTATGATTTTGAATTTATACGTACCTAAAATCACTATATAAATTATGAAATTCAAAAATTTAAAAAAACAATACAATACATAATACATCAAAATATAAAGTATGCATAACTTTATTAATCAGATTCCTTGTTAATTAACTCCAGAATTAAACCCTAAATGACCTAAGATAAAATAAAACCCTAAGTATCCTAAAATAAAATAAATCTCTAAATGCCCAAAAATAAAATAAGACCCAATGAGATTAGCAAAATTTCGGAAAATATACAATGAGATTGGACTATTAGTTATTCTAAGGGCATGATATATTTTTATTCTCTTGATAAAATAAGAATGTCATAACAGCATATACTAACATTAAAATACTAATCATAAATACATAAATATTGTACTTATAATAGAAATTAATAATGCTACAGATTTCAATATGGATAGATTGTATTCCTTAACATTGGAAGATTGTCAGACTGTAGTTGGAAGTGAAAATCTGTAGAATGTATTTTACTCATGGATGAACTTTTAAGTATTCACCTGAATTTATTTGGTTAAAACCAACTATAAATTAATGGTTATCAATTTGAAAAGTGAAAATCTCACACCAATACTTTCTATTGTTTTCAAGTGTTCCTCTTTATAATTTTTAAAAAAATCAGATATGTTCCCTTGAAGGGAAAAAAAAGGTATTTATTTCAAAATCAAAAAAAGAAATTGAAATCAATACCAAACAATAATTATTTTATAAAACTTTAAAAGATTTGATGGAATGAGGGATAAATAATTTTTCTTCACTACAGTAATATTTGCCCATACGCTCATTGCAATACAATTTATTCTGCTTCTATAATGTTAATATTTCCATTGTTCAATTAGTCATATTTCTGAAGCCTGGGAAGTAATGGAAACATTCCCTAACTCTAGCTCTTCCTAGTGGTTTAAAGTAATGTACTACTAGTCATTAATACAATTGTGAGTCTAAGAATTTAATTATACAAAAAAGAAACTAACAAAGGAAGTGAATAAGGGTTATTAATCCACTGGTATTTTAAGTTGGTTAAATTTGCTTTTCTTTTGCAATCCTTTTCCCATATAAGTGTAGGAAATATGTAATGTGCATTGTTGCACTATCACCTGAATAAAGTTTGGGAGGAAAATATAGGAATTATGGGTTTATTTAATATGGACCAGGGCAAAGAGTGAAAGTAATATACTTTGCCATTCAATAATTGGAGTGAAATTTTCTCCCACTCCTACTCCACTGCAAACAGAATCTTGTGTAGAACATAGAATCATAGGGCTGGAAGGACCTCAGAGGTCTTCTAGTCTAAACCTCTGCTCAAGGGAGTAGTCTTATACCACCTGAGTCAAATGGTTGTCCAATCTATTTTTAAAAACGTCTAGTGATGGAGCACCCACAACCCCAGGAAGAAAGATATTCCACTGATTAATTGTTCTCACTGCCAGAAAATTTCTCCTTCTAGGTTGGACCTCTCTTTAAAAGCTTCCACCCATTACTTCTTGTCCTGACTTCTGGTGCTTTAGAGAATAAGTCAATTCCTCTTCTCTTGTGACAGCCCCTCAAGTACTGAAAGACAGTTATCACATCCACCCTAATCCTTTTCTTCAATAGACTAAACATACATAGCTCCCTCAACCATTCATCATACGATTTAGTTTCAGACTCTTTAACATCTTTGTTGCTCCTCTCTGCACTCTTTCTAGGGTCTCTCTCAACATCTTTTTGGTATCATGGTGACCAAAACTGGACTCAGTATTCCAAGTGTAGTCTTACTAGTGCAAAATAGAGCGATATAACCACATCGTGTGATCTTGATACTATCCCCTTGTTGATGCAGCCCAGGATTGCATCCTTTTTTGGAATCTGTAGGACATCGCTGGCTCATACTTGTGTGATGGTCCACTAGGATACTTAGATCTCTCTCACGGAAGTCTGTCCTTGTACCAAACTCTACTGTTTCTTAGAGCAAACAACAAAACTATTTTCACTGGTCTGCAGCACTGGATGGAAGCTGCTGCACCTCCACAGCCCAAACTCAAGGAACCATTTTTCAAAAACGGAACGGCAAACCAACTGTTTGCTTTAGCAAAATTCACTTTGACTTGTTTGTTTTAGAATATCTGTTGAGAGTTGCTACTTTGAGGTGTTGTTTGCATTGCAGAATTTTAAAATTGGCACTCTTAAAATGTTTCAAGTTAAAAATGTTTTCATTATTTCCCTGCAATGCAGTCCTTTAACAGAAATACTGAACTGATCTGAACTTTGCACTAACACTCACCTTTATCATTCATTTGCCATTCCTGTATGATGTTTTCCTAGGCTTCATATATTTTACATCTTTAAAGTGTCTTCTTTTTAAAAATGTTATGAAAGGATTATGTGAGGACCTTGGACTGAATAGAAAGAAACAGTGATGACTTGAATGAGAATATGATTGGGAAATTGTAATTTCTGCATCAGTTGTTGACATTTCTAATATTTGGAAGGCTACAAACATTATCCTTACCTGGGATATAAGATTTTGGTTTGCACTAAGACCACTGTATTGCACACTGTAATGTAATTATGGGATCATATAGTCTATACAGAGGCATGGGAAAATAATTATGTCTGACAAAGCATTTATAATTGTTTCTGATCCAATCATATTTGTCAAGACAGAAAAAAAAGAATGCTCTAAAGCAGTCTGTATTTATAGAACTAGAAGCTAAGGCTGAAATGAAAATACAGCTATTCTCTCTATAATTAATTGAATAAGATTAAAAAAATGTCATATTTACTTAACTTGGCTTCCAGAGATGAAGTCTTCTAAATAAAGAACTGCTGTCCAGAAACAAAGGAGTTTTTAATGTATAGTTGGCATTATAGAGTTGGAAGAGACCAAAAGGCTATCTAGTCTACAAGGCAAACATCAGCATCTAATAAGATGTCCTATGCAATGCATATTACTATGTACCACAAGCAGAGAGAAAAAATAGTAGAATCAGAAATAACTCAAAGCATCCAGACTGTACAGACATGTTGTATTATTTATATTCATGCATGTGTGCATGGAAATATCCTGCAGCTAGTTGTTGGTCTGACACACCTGAATTTAATTTTCAAACTCAGAAATAATCAGTCAAATTTAGACAAGCAAATTGTATATAACAAATATTACCATTTATTAATACCCTATTACTTGTCCAAGGAAATAAACATAACTGAATTCTGAATAGTTCCCACAATTCAAAGTGCTAACATGATTGACTTACTAAGGGCTTATCGCACTTAATATAAGGTATCACTTCATAGACGGTAATCCGTATTAATTTCAGATTTTTATATGATGAAGCTAATTCACTAAGACTATCCAAGTCTTCATAATTTGGAAAACTTCAAGACTGTTCCTGATATGCTGATCAGATTGATCAGTAAAGATGGCAAAATAGCAATTGACTTAATAACACAGTTTATGAAAGCTAGCAGAGTGAGTATATTAGTGCACAAACAGCTCTTGTGTTAAGTGAAAGCATATTACTGACTGTTATATGAAAGAAACTAGCTAGATTTTTATGCTGTTTTTCAATATTTTATTCAACAAATCCTCAAAGAGGTCCAATATCTCTTAATGTCTTAAAAGAAAAAAAAGGTAAATATTTAAGATCATGCAATGTAGTTGGAAGATTGTGACCTGCAACGGAAGTAGATATGTTGTGCTAATTCCTTTTGAAGAACTATATCTCATTCCTATTATTGAACTCCTCTAATGGAAAGCATTGAGTTTATCCTGTTTAAAGGGGGAAAGTTGCAACCTTTGCCAAACATTTATTTAAAGTATGTTTTACAGGATATTGAGAATCTATAACTAGGATTTTAATACCCAGTTTCCACCTTTACATATCTTTTATCCTGCCTAACCAATACAGTATTTCCATTCTGCTCAAAGGAATAAGATTTAAGTAAAATGACTTTTTATTAACTTATACAGTGTCTTCTTGAATGTGTTGCTGAAATATTAGGATAGTATCCTTCAATGCATGGCACAGCTTTATTCTTATTCTACATATTTTGATTTAGTGTTTTAATGTCAGGAAGTGCAGAGATAAAATGTTACTTCCAGAAATTTCAGAGTACTGAATAACACACATACAGTATATTGGAGGGAGGAATAAACTAGTGTTCTCATAGTTGATATTCTAGAAGTGATTAAAAACATTATGATACTTTTATAATATAAATGAAAGTTATTGAAGACCAACTTTTCAAAAGAGAAGGATAATGCTTGAAAAACAGCATTATTTTTAAATTCAAGCAGATTATTTCTTTGTACTGATTATTGTGTTCTTCCTTAAAGGTCAGGCTATCTTACTTAGAGTAGTGGAAATTCAGGAATTTGTATCTTCATGTTTCTTATTCATGTTTTCCTTAAACACCCAGCATTTAGAATGTATTTTAGAAATCTGTTTCATTTTTGTTTGGCATTAAAGTGGCATAGTTTAAGTGACCTGCAAGGGCATTTCTTACTGTTTTAAACAAGGGCCATACTGAGTTTGAAGGAAATTTTAAAACTACTAAAATTGTACTAGACGTCAGATTGAATATACTAGGAATTTATGCAAACCTACAGATTTTATTCCGAGAGAGTTTTGCCCTTGAATATAGTTATTGTTGTTGAAAGAATCTGTTCTACATCCACAAAGGTAGAATAGCAAAGATCTACTGGTAATTTTTTTAATACGTAATATGTAGACCAAAAAACAATGATGTTGTTGTTGTTGTTGTTGTTGTTAATTTCAAAAGCTAAAGGCCAGTGAGTGAAACGTGAAAATCTAATGGGTAGGAAACAGGAGCATACTTAATTATGCTGAAAGAGAAATATTCAAGTAGCCTTACCCCATTTCTTAACCAATGTTTATAATTCATCCATTTGGAGGGTTAGATAGCTTTCTTAGATCATTCTTACTGTGTTTATAAGGTTGATTTTGTTGTTTTTCTTTTGGCTTTGCATTTGCACATTATATTCACTTTTAAAATACCTGATTTATAGTATTGTATCTTTCTAAATTTGAGGATTCATTTTGAAATAGTCTGAGGGAAGAATGCACTGGAAACTAAAAAGCTGAAATATTTAAGTTTTAGAAAGGAAAATGCAGAGTTACTAAAGGAACAAGTTACAACTTTTTTTCAGGCCTCCTTTGCAAATCATCCAAAGCACTAGAGGCTAGAAACAAACTCCCACATTTTGGACAGCTTTGCTGGTTCTGTCTTACATCCCTGAAGCATGTACTCCTGAAAGTTTTCAGTAACAGATCCGGGATATTTTCCAGTAATAGAATCCGTACATATTTTAAGTATCAGGTGGAATGTAGAAAGAAATAGTACATGAGTTACTTTATCAGTTTATCAGTTTCATCACATCCATTTTAATAATGAGGTAAAGTGCAGTATTACACAATATTCACTAGAAGATTCTTGGCTAGTAAACGATGTTGTAGAAATGACTTCCATTTTTGCATCCCCCTTTTATTTATTATGTTATCAGATATCCCGCTACAAACTGATAAGACTTGACCTTAATTTGAGATTGTGTCCTTGATAGAAAATGGATTTATCCTCTTATTTAACTACTGTGATCGAAAGAAGATCCCTTTTATCTTGCACTTTGAGGGTATAAGGAAATATATCCTCTATTGTTAAAATATGGCTACAAAGATTTTAGAAAGTAAACTATTTAAAAACAGCTGTTCTCCCTATAGATTGTTAAACCAAATTTCTTTTTTCTTCCTTGTTTATCTCCGTCAAGTACAGTGGACTTGTATGCGTTGAATTAATATATTCAAACTATTATTTTAAAAGATACATTTTCCCTACTTGTCACAGTATCTGGGTTTTATACTGTAGCCAATCAATTCATAAATATCATTTTTCCTTTCTTCTAAAATATGTAGAACAGACTAAGGAAGTTGGCTGTTTTTAACTACACAATCTTAATAGTTGCTTTATATCTTCCATGTTTTATGCAAAAATTAAATTGATAAATACTTGTGCCCTAGGTTGAAGGTTACATGTTTAAGAAAGCAACAAATAGTTGGAATCTTTTCTACATTTTTGTGAAGACTCTTTTTGGAAAGGAAGGGTACATATTTTTGTTGTGTAATATTTTCTATTTTTGAATGCATTTTCTTGGTACAAGACTGTTTTGTGGGATTTTTTTGGTGAAAACATTATTTAAAAAAAAGAAAAGAAAGAAAAAATAATTGAAAAGTTTGCCCTTAAGGATATGCTGCAGTCTTGAGTTTAAAAAAAAAAAAAGAAATGTTAAAGTTGGGGAATTGTATTGTTGTTTTCTTTTGTAATTGTTACAAGAAGTTTGTATCCACTGCTGTTTATTTTGTTGCAGATGAGGAAGTAAAGGGATTGTTTTTGGTTGTTGTTTTTTTAAAAAAAAGTTATTTATGAAATGTCTAAAACACTGGACTGTGACTTTGTGTACCCCTGTGTCTTCATGAAACTGTTGGTGATTCCATTTTTCTCCTTCCACCTTAAGACTGGCTTAATTAGGTGAAAATGATACATAGGATACATGTGAATATTTAGTTCATGTTTGGAAAGGGAAAATTCCAAAGGTGAAAATAATATGTTTACATCTGTTATATACAGTCATCCCTAATGGATATCACTTCTGAATTATGTTTTCTGATGAGCTGTGTGATTAATTCCAAACTGCCATTTTTTAATGAAATTCACTATGAAATGAACAACCTGGATTTCTGATATTCTGCTGATTCTCTGAAAGCATTAATTCAAACCCCATTTGTTACTGATGGGGCAATATCAGAATAACAGAGTTGGAAGGGACCTTGGAGGTCTTCTAGTCCAACCCCAAGAGCTACTTTAAATGAATATTTTCTGATTAAATTAGGGAGATAGAGCCTACTAGGCATTCTATGTCTGAATAAAATTTAAAATGTTTAAAGAGAAATGCTGTGATCGAACAGTTCTATTAGCAGGAAGGAAGAGAACAGGAAACACCAACAGTCATAACACCATAAACTGGAGATATGTAACTGGGATATGATCAAGGCCAAGCAAAATCTTTTCCATTTTTTGACCTACAACACTGCCAAATCCTGAGCATGTCATGCATATAGAAAGCAGAAGAGTGCTCTTCATTTTCCTTTCCTTTCCTTTACAAAAAAAAAAAAATATCTCTGATTCTTTCAGTTTCTCATCATTGTTCTGTCTGCTGCCGAATTCTTTTTTTTATAGCTGTATGCCACCACAAGCACTTTTCCATCTTCCAGCGAAACTGTCCTTGTTTTCCAAACTTGAGTTCAGCCAAGGTTGAAATCATGTGCCTTCTTTCCCTATTTTATAATTAAACTCCTGTCTTTCCTTTTACATTACACATGAAAGAGACAGAGAATATTGTCATCTTTCTGCTTTGTAAATGATTTGGGAAGCTGTGCTAATTAATTCCCTCTTCATATTCACATTTAGGTCTTCCCACAGAAATATCTTCCCTAATCCCCATGCACACTATTAAATTTATTCAAAAGTAATACTAAAGGGCTTGAAGCATTCTGCTCCCCTTTCACTGTTGCCCAGTAAAGCTTTCCTTCTTGGAGTTCATGTTTTGCCCAGTTTGTGGCCTTATAAGACTTAATGGCACTCCTGCTTTTGCCCCTAGTTGATGCTGTCTTCAGCAAAATGTTGATTTACTTTCAGGCTCTTCTGAGACCTAGCCTAGAGATCAAATACACTTATGCTTCATGACTTAGTGCTTCCCTCACTAAATCCAATCCAACTGAGTCCAGAACTTTGCTGCCTCTTTGCTTCTCTCACTTTTCTACTACACTCTGTGCTTTCTGAATCATATCATGTATTTGTGAATGGGTAAGGAAAAACAAAGGGAAATTCCTGCTGAGAAATAGCATGAGAAATCAAGATTTAATTTCATTCTAGACCTAACAGGTGGAAGGGTAAATTAGTTGCCCTAGTGATGTTACAAATTCATTTGGGTCCCCAAATCAGAAAATATATAGACATAAAATTTAATCTGGGCCTAATGGACAATCTGATCAAACTTCTCCTGTACAAAAAAATTAAAATTCACAAACATACCCAGTAGTAATTATAAATTACTATTGTTTCTTTGGCAATTATTTAGCAACTGCAGCTGTGTAGTTGTATGGGTGTTTGTGTGTTTGTGTGTATAAGCAAAGAGTGCTTTTCTAAAGCTGTTTGGTGCTGATGCTAAAGATTAAATCGCTTTTCCAAGACTTAATTCTGATATAAAATATACAAAAATAGACTGTATCGCATGCAATATCTTAGCATGGTTGAAAAGAGTATGCTGAGATTTCCATAGTGCCTTATTCCTAATAGATGTTGGCACGTAAATAGAAACACACACACACACACACACCTTTCTTGGAAAAATGTTTTTTTCTTTAGAACTAGCTAAGTGGGATCCAACTGTGCTGCAATGGCAGAAGTAAACTAAATAAGGAGAAGTCACTGAAGCTCTGTACAAATTACTCGATAGTCCTGAAATAAGGATCAAAACAAATCCCTTCCACCTTTTTTTACATCACCTTCAGCACTGCTGCATTGGAAAAATATTTGTCTTGAGAATAGCCGCATGTTTGATCCTGATAATTGCCCATTTGCTGCTGGCATTGTTGAATTTACAGAAATTAGACATTTTCACTTTCTGAAGTGTTTCCAAAGGGCAAATGAATGCCCAGTTTGTTTCATGTTAATGCACTTTAAAAAAAAAAGTTAAGAGACTGTTTCAATGCATGGGGAAAGATAGTGCACTAATGTCTGAACCCAGTTCACTTTATCTCCAGTTAATCTATGCTCTTGTGTATGATGTCCTTACACAAAGCCTGAAATGTGGAAGAGATTAACATCTCGTTCCATAGCAACAAATCCAGATCTTACACAAATGTAGAAGCAGCAGAGGAATAAATGGTTGGATTCTTGAAACAGATCACAGATACAAACAGCTACTTGCAAGTGACTTGGGCCATTCTGTATGTTCAATAACTACGGAATGGATTGTAATCAGAAGAAAAAGGAACGGTGCTAAATGAAAGCAACTGAATGATCGGGCAAAACAATTACTGTCAAACACAGTTCAGGTTCCGCACTTTGGATTTGTTTTTCTTCATTGGCCTACCAACAAAAGTAACCGTAAGACAAAAAGTCCTTGTTTATAGATGTCAGAAATCTCTGAACTTTTGGCCTTGCTCTCCATCACCACGTGCAAAAATCTGTACTTTTCTAAACTAAATACTTAAGAAAAAAAAAACCTTTTGAAGCACCTTAATGTGGCTTCCCATTCCAAGAGTGGCAGCCACTCTTTTCCTTTGAGCACCTTATTGATGTGTTATGCTATCTGCTGTCTTTATGTTACCTGTTAGGTAAATGGCTGGCTGTTAACATACATGTGTGCAGGAGCAGGTATGGCTATATGTGTGTCCAGTGCATTCTACACATGCAAGCCATCATACAAGACAATGCATAAACACTTGCACACGTTCAAACACAAACCAGTAATGTTTTTAATCAGTGGAGTTATCTCCCTTTTTCCCATTCCTCAGTACGTCATAATAAAGAGTCTGACTAGTCATGAGTCTAATGCTAGCAATTTAATAATTATACTTCTTTCTACGTAAAAAAAAAAGATTTCTTGCATATCTGAGGAGTGGATAATTTCATTTGTTGAGCAAAGAAATGCTCCTAAGCCAATAACTGAGTGAGTGGGGAAAATTATACTGAAGACTAAATCGTGCAGTCTTTACCTAATATAAAGGCTTCAAGATATGGTCTCCCTGAGGCAAAGATGCTTCTTCTAAACAAACTACTTTCTGCCTAATCCAAAGTGTGTTGTAGTGGTTGTAAGTGTACTTATATATATATATATATATCTATATATAAACACAAAACACACACACACACACACACACACCTTTTTACAGTGCAACATGGTTTGAGAAAATGAGATGAGCAGGTCAAAAGTTTTGAGGAAATATGGAGTTCCTTTTTTTTCCTCTCATTTCTCTCTGTAAATGGTATGTCAGTTATAAAGTGAATAAACTGAGATTTTTTTTAAAAAAGAAACCTTGCATACGCCTTTTCTATCAAGTGCTTTAAAATATAGAATAACTACACACATCCTGCCAGTTTTTTCTTACAGTGAGAGTATCCTTACCTGCCATTTAATATTAGCCTCGTATTTTTCTCACGTATATTTACCTGTGACTTGTATTTGTTATTTAAAACAAAAAAAAAGGAAAAAAAAGAAAATTAACTGTAGCGCTTCATTATACTATATTATTATTGTGACATTTTGGAATACTGTGAAGTTTTATCTCTTGCATATACTTTATACGGAAGTATTACGCCTTAAAGATACGGAAATAAATTTTACAAGGTTTCTGTTTTGTGTGGAAGAGTAATCGATGTTGCTAAGAATGATGTTTGTTATTTTGAGTTTTTCTTTTTCCTTTTTTTAATGTTACCAGCACTTTTTTTGTAAGTTTCACTTTCTGAGGTATTGTACAAGTTCACACTGTTTGTGAAGTTTGAATATGAAGGAATAATTAAAAAGAGAGAAAGAAATTGGTTGTCTTGATTATTTTATTATTCTGTTGGCTTAAGGTAAAGTGGCATATGCAATCTGCACATTCTCCTGAAGATTTAACTTCGTACAAAAACATATTGTATATTTCTGGGGCTGATTTAGTTTTCCACATTGAAAGCTTCTAGGCTTTCTAACTTCACTGCACAAGAAACTAGTTTGTACACCTACAAAGACATAATTTTGTATATCATGCCAGGATTGATTGAGTGATTGATTGATATTTTCTGTAAGCTTGAAAGCCACCCAATTCCCCAAAACCCTGGGCAACTGACAGCAATTAAAGCAAAGAATTTACAAGAAAACCAATTTTAAAAAAAGATAAAAGATGACTAGAAAAACAGACTGGACAGAAGCAAAGCAGTCTCTTCCTCACTAGCTAAAGACCTAGGTGAAGAACCAGATCTTTACAACTTCTCAGCAAGAGCAGGGTGGGAACTATCTGGGTCTTGCGGGAAACTTCACTCCAGAGGGAAGGCACTGCTACAGAGAAGTACACTTTTGGGGTCCTGATATATGACATTCTTTAATCAAAGAATCTTGGAGCATGCCAACCTTGCCATATTGAACTGAACAGGATATATTGTGGGAAACAGATGGACCCTCAAATAACCAGGCCCTGTGCTGTGTAGGGCTTTATAAGTACATGAATACACCTGGAAACACCATCTTGAATCATACCTGGAAGCAAAGTGGCAACCAGTGCAGCTTATTAAGCAGAGCTGATATATATGAGCATAATGAGGCATGCCCATCACTGCTTGTGACACCATGCTCTGGTTCAGTTGGAGTTCCAATCCATGCAGACTGCATTGCAGTACTTTAGACCAGGTCATGAGTGGCTATCTGAAGACACCTCCCCTCCCAGTTTAAGATAATTATAAGTCTATATTTACCATAAAAGATAACACCCAATGGGGCTTTTAACATTCATACAGTGCCAAATTAATACCTGGTATCATCTTTAATTTAATATGAAAATAATGACAAATTACAACTGAGCTAATTTGCATTTATAACTAACACCATAAGGGAGCTGATATATCCATATTTAGTATTTGGATATTCAACTTAACATTGCAAAATAGTTAATTATTTCTGATTATTAAAAATTCCTTCCTCATCGTTAAACATGTAATCAGAATGGCTGGAAAGATTTATTTGCATTGTGGACTATTTGCGTTGACTTTAAAATTCTATTTTTGCATATTAACATTTTTGTCAAAGTGATGATTTCCAGCCTTATTAGGAGCTTATTAGCAGTTAAATCATCCCACCTAACTTATTATCTAAAGGGCAGATTGCCAAATAGGGAGAAATAGTGTTACCAAGGTCTCCAATGGAACTATCAAATGTTAAATGTCATGATTTGGCTATCATTTTTTTTTTCTTCTGTTCACATACATTCTCATAGACTGCCTGGACAAGTCCCTGCAGTTTCTTGGCAAGGTTTTTCAGAAGGGTCTAAGACAACTCGCCATGATCAACTCACCACAGCCATCTTGCTGCAGCCAACTCACTGTGGCCAACTCACTGCTGGACAACACACCATGGACAACTCGCCATGGGACAAGAGTTACACTAATATCGAAGAAATAGTCAAATAGAATAATTAAACAAAGGATGCCAAAGGAGCAACAAAATAAAATGTGAATGACAAAAATTAAAATTATTTTGAAAATTGTTTTAAATAATTAAATTGAATTGTTGAATTATCCCACATCAAGTTGTCCCGTGGTGAATTGGCCATGATTTGTCCCGCAGCCAGTTGCCCATGGCGAGTTGACCATGGTGAGTTGGCTGAGGCAAGTTTTCCCATTCCGTTTTCAGAAGTGGTTTACCGTTGCCTCTTTCCTAGGTCTGAGAGAAAGTGACTGGCCCAAGGTCACCCAGTTGGCTTCAAAACCCAAGGCAAGACTATACTCACATTCTCTCAGTTTCTACCTGATATCTTAACCACTGAACCAAACTGGCTTTCATTGACTGTCTTAGAGCCTTGCTAAATACAAGGGTAGGATTGTACTATGCAACAGAATATAGTTCTCTTCTGGAGAACTGAGTGACAACTAAAAATGTGAACATTAATTTTCTCTGTTCAAATGTTCATGTTGAAGTGAGACTGGCTGAGCCAGTGGGAATAGTCAAATGAGGAATTAATCTGGAATCTCTATGGCAGCATAAGAGAGCAAAGTCTGATCCAAATGCCATTGAACTTTAGCTAGTCTGACCCAGGTACCTGTCTGAGAAGATTCTTATGTTATAAGCTGGGGAAATAAAATAGCTAACTGAACTCTTTCTGTGTGTTTATATATATATAAACACACAGTATTTCTCAACCTGGGGATGCTGAGATGGGTGGACTTCAACTCCCAGAATTCCCCTCACTAACATGCTGGCTAAGGAATACTGGAAGTTGAAGTCCACCCATATTAACATTGCCAACACTAATGTAAAGACACCTTCACCTTGAGCTTGATTCTAGGGGATGACAGCTATACCATTTGCGTTTGTCAACCAGTATTTTTTGTATTCTTAATTCTAGCTAAAAATATAAATCATTCTATAAATCACTGGCTAAATAATAGCATGTTGATACACCAAGCATATAAAAGTTTACTAAACCAGAACTACCCAAGGGTAGTATGTGTGTGTTACCTTGGGCTGCCATACATTTTATGGAATTTTAATTGAGTTTTATCAATAATGGCGGGGGGGCACTTGTGAGATGGGCAGGGAGGCAGGCCTGTGGCAGCCCTCCTCAACAGGCCCAGTTTCTCATGTGGCCCCTTGGGGAAATTAATTGCTCTCCACCCCTGATCTAAAGCAAGGTGGGCAACCTGCAGGCACAGGGCTCCATGTAAATCTTGAATTGGCTTTCCTGTGTTGCTTCTGGTACTCCATCCAATTACAATTGCCAAATGGTGGTGGTACAAACAAGAAATACATGAACACTTGTATATAGACCCTAAAGTATCTTTATCATAGCTTAAAATACAAAGAAAAAAACCCACTAGACCTCAAAGTACAAAGAGAGAAATGTCTCAACTATATGTATATTATCAGGCTCTACCCTCTTTACATCATTGTCCTGTCCACTGGGAATATTGCCTCCACCCAAAGAAATGGGTGCAGCTCAGGGGTGGGTTCCTCCCGGTTCGGACTGGATTGCCCGAACCGTTAGCGACCTGCTGGTGATGTCATGGATCCGGTTCGGTCGGTACCGGTCCGTGGGCGCCGCCATCTTTTTTGGGGAATTTTTTGTGAATTTTTTACTGTTTGGAAGGTTTTTCCTGTTCTGCTGCTTGAAAAAGGGCCCTCCTGCCCGCCCCTGGGTTTATGCTGACCTTTATTCCTTCGCCCGAAGCACAGCTGATCAGCTCCTCAGCTGTGTTTCGGGCTGATTGCAGCTACTGAGCATGTGCGGAAGCAAAATTGCGCGAGGGAACGCACACAAAACATCGCGATGCGAACCGGTGGGGAAGGTAAGTGGAACCCACCCCCGGTGCAGCTAGGTTAACATTACTTCTGCTACTATATCAGGCTATTCCTGTGCTGCATAACTTGGTGGGCATGGAGAAGAGCAGGGCCTGGAGAAAAGGATAGCAAGTCATGCCCAATTGCCACAGGGAAAGTAATATTGCTGGTTCTTTCAAGCTGAAAAGTGGACTGTTCCAAGTTTTAACGAATAGATGGTGGAGCCAGCAGGGCATGTTTTGAAACTTCATCTCCGTGGAGAGTTGACAAGGCTGACAAAGGAGAGACCTTGAGTCAGGCAAAACAGGGCACTGAATGAGCTCATTTCAAAGGTGAGGTAAGCAACCTCTGCCATGGACCCGGATGCTTTAACAATGTCCTGGTCTAGCCCATTCCTTCCCCTGACCTTTGTTCATCTAGTTCTATTCCTTGTTAAAAAGGGGGAGTTAAAGGAGTCCCTGCAGATTTTATTCCGCTAATCATTGCCGACTGTAGGGGACGGTGCTCATCTCTGTTTCAAGGCCATTGAGCCAGTGCAAGACATTTCCACAGTCATGTGGCCAGCATGATCTCACAGAGCACTGTTACCTTCCCACCGAAGTGGTACTTATTTATCTAGTTGCATTTGCATGCTTTCAAACTGCTAGGTTCTAGCTAACAAGCCCAGTGTTTTAGCCTCTAAGCCACAATGCCACCTCTACTCCTTTTGAACATACCAAATTCTTCTGTCATTTTTCCATCTGTCTATATTTTGACAACAAACTCTCTCATTATAAAAACTGCTTGTCATCTGCCTCCTTTGGTGGGAGACAGATGCCCCCTCTCTTGTGAACATGAGGAACAAAGGGAGAGGGATGGAGGAGGAGAGAGAGTTTTCTTTCTGGTTCTCTGTGCAAAGTCATCAGTCCACCTCACTCCCTTTTGGCATTTTGGTATTTCTACCCAAACTTAAGAGTTACACTATGGATTCAAACACACTGAGCAGCATGCTGAATGGAGCAGGGGTGAGAAAAGTTCTGAACTGAAAGACTAAGAAGTTTCTCCAAAGGAGGTAAGGAAAGTCTGCTTGCTTCTTACTTTTTTCTTTCTTTGGAATCAAGGGTGCTGTACCCTCATCCACTCAAGGGAAATGCCCAGGAAACAACCAAATTAGGCAGGGGGAAAAGGAGGAGGAAAGGGGAAGAAGGAAGAGAAAGGAGGAGGAAAGGGGAGGAAGGAAGAGAAAGGAGGGAGGAGGAGGAACTTGTCCCTAGCTTGAAGAAGGGATTAAGATTCCATGTACATTAAAGAACCAAACTCTAGCTTGTACTATTCCATCCTTCCTTTCCCATGCAAATAAATAAAAACTAATTGTTCACCACTAATCCACAGATGAAACCAAGGTAAAAAAGCTGGAGATTCACTTATAAACTGTAGAAAGGCACCTTCAAAAGGGGGATAGTCAGGCAAGTATTTCAAGACAAATTGACTATGCAGGGCAGTGAGCAGAGAAAGGGGACATTCATTTCTACAGTAAAATGAAGCACAGCAAGCAAACCGTGCAAAGTACCTCCGGGTTCAAAATGCTTCTGTGGGCACAAGTTAGAAAATACTGTATTTCATGTATAGCAGAATTGAGGTTGCCTTTTGCTGGGCTGAGGATGGATAGTGAATAATGTGTGTTCCTGTCCTGGAGAAACAGTCAAAGGCCTGTATTTGTTCTGTGACAACCTAGGCATGTAGATCAGCCCTAAGTGAATGTGCAAGGTAAGACAAGATTGGATTTCTCTGACAGACCACATTTCTGGCCCATGCTTGCTATTTATGCATCCTTGGAGCAAAAGTCTACATGTTGTACTCAGTTTATGAAGTTACACATATACATTTGTTCCACAGATATTGAATGGGATGTAACTATTCCCCTGGACTGTTTAGTAGTATGCCAGTTGATGAACTGCAAGCTTCCATTTACATAGAACTTCTCTCTGCAAGTTGCCTTGGTACAAAATATTTTTGAATTCACCTCTTTCATTCTGATGGATTCTGTTTACAGATATCTCAACTATTGTGGCTGTTTCTGAATGAACTAATACACCATCCTTCTCTAGAGCTGTAATAGCTCTCTATAAAATCATTTTATTTATTAAACATTACTTGAACAACAAATTCTTGTTTTGGTTTCCAATCAGGTTTGGGCAGAGGTGGGTTTCAGCAGGTTCTGACCAGTTCTGGAGAACCGGTAGCAGAAATTTTGAGTAGTTCGGAGAACCGGTAGCGGAAATTTTGAGTAGTTCGGAGAACCGGTAAATACCACCTCTGACTGGCCCCACCCCCATCTATTCTCTGCCTCCCGAGTCCCAGCTGATTGGGAGGAAATGGGGATTTTGCAGTAACCTTCCCCTGGAGTGAGGCGGGAATGGAGATTTTGCAGTATCCTTCCCCTGGAGTGGGGTGGGAATGGAGATTTTATAGTATCCTTCCCCTGCCACGCCCACCAAGCCATGCTCACCAACCCACATCACGCCCACCAAGCCACGCCCACAGAACCGGTAGTAAAAAAATTTGAATCCCACCTGTTTGGGTCACATTGGTGGATAGATTGCAGGCATATACAATGGAAGAAGGGTATCTTTTTCCTATATTTCTGAAATTTTGCCTAGCATGCTGTAGTACCACTGAAGAGTTCTGATTTGGGATTACTAGTTAGTCATGAATATGAATACTGCATAGAAAGTATAACTAAACATAAATATATATCTTAAAGTTTAGAATACCTTTTTTTAACCTCATGGCACACATGAGATTTAAATGCACATTTTTATATACTATAGACCAGGGGTGTCAAACTCAATTTCATTGAGGGGCTGCATCAGGATTGTGTTTGACCTTGGGGGGGGCGGAGTGGGCGACACTGGGGTGGGCATGGGCAGATAAATGTCACTCGTGTCGGGGGCACCTGTGGTGGCCCGAGCGCGCTGTCAGAGAAAATGGGCTCATGAGCTCCGTTTTTGGCTGCGACGGCCTCCTGCAACCCTCTGCCAGTGAAACCGGAGCTTGGGAGGGCCACATGCGGCCCTTCCAAGCTCCGTTTTCACTGGTAGAGGCACCATGGGCCAGTCCTTCACTGTTTCCAGGGTGGCCCCACGGGCCAGATCTAAGCACCTCGTGGGCCGGATCTGGCCCCCGGGCCTTGAGTTTGACACCCCTGCTATAGACGGTCTAGGTTTGTTAAAGCTTCTGTGTTGTGGCCCACCAGCGACCTGTGCAGCTGGTTGCGGACTCCGACAGTGAAGAGGCTGTTGTGGTGATGCACCAGCGGCCTGTGCAGCTGGTACCTGAGTCGGACAGTGAGGAGGTTGGTGGGGACTCGGTGCCAGAGACGGAGATTCAGCCAGGGTCTTCAGAACCTCCAGAAGCTTCCATCAGTGACGAGGAAGAAGAGGAGGAGCCTATTCTTAATGCACGGGCACACAGAGCTGCTAAGACGCAAGAATGGTTACTCAG